>JBAMBR010000290.1:0-55115 GCA_037044475.1 Zaprionus obscuricornis | reverse complement strand
GTGTCTCTGTCTATGTTTGTATCTCTTGTACTTTGGCTAATGGAAATGAAATTCACAGTTAGCGTTTAGCATCGCCATCCAAATGTAAATGAAGTGCAAAAAACTACGCGCAACACAACATCCAGCAACCTTTCAACATGCTTGTGCTTGTGTGTGTGTGTGTGTACAAGTAAATGTACAAGTTGCACGACGCTGAGATTTACGTATTTACATATGCGAAATATATTGCTTAAAATTGCGTAAAAATCCAAGTATTTAACATTGAAAATTAACTTGTCTGTTAAAAATTAAACACTTCTATTAGTTAAACATTAGTTTAAGTTTCAGCACATTTAGTAAATACAATTTATAGAAATTTATATATATGATAAAATGCAAAAAAAAAAAAACAAAAAATTATATTAGGTTGTCAAATATCACCCCTTCCCTTTTTTTTCTTTGAATTTCGCGGCTATGTACAAACGGTTACAGAGCTTGTATCGGGCAATCATCATTGTCAAGTCCTTTCAAATATTATATATAATATTGCCCGATACGAGCTCTATAACTGGGAAATTTGACAACCTAATATAAAAAAAAAAAAAACAAAACAAAAATGTTTGAATAGATTTTGACCATATGCATGAGAAAAAATATATAAAAAAAAATTAATAAAAAAAAAAAAAATTCAATGAAAATAAAATAAGAAAGCAAAACTTAAGTTTACTAGACTATAAGATACCTAATTTTTAGCCACACAACTATCCGTAATTGCAGCTTAATTTATAACTTTTATCGCAGCTCAGGCAGAGAATTATAGAGAATTTTATGAGAGATTTTTATTAAATGTAAACATTTAGCTTTAAGATTATGCTTGTTTTGTGTTCTGTTTTTTCTGTTTTTTTGGTATCATGTATGATTTCTGCAGACCTTCAGAGGCGTGGCAAAAATATACAAAATCAATGTGCATTTAATAAAAAACACTTTGCAATAAATTTGAAGCTCTAATAGTCTCAGAGATCTATGATTTTATATAATTGAACGGATGCCCAAACTAAGCGATAGAGATAGAGAGAGAGAGGAAGATGTTACAATATATATATTTATTTTATTTATTAAATAAAATTAATCAAATAAATAAATAGAAAAATAAATAATAAAATTAAATTAAATATTAAAATTTATTAAAAAAGAAAATAGATAATTAAATAAATAAATAATTTATTTTCTCAGACGTCATGCTAAATCTGCTAAATATAAATAAACAATAAAATAAAACAGTTAAAAAATAATATTAAATGAAATTAATAAAATAAATAATAAAATAATATTAAATATTAAAATTAATTAAAAGAAAAAATAAAATAAATAAATAATTGATTTTCTGACGTCAATAGACGTCATGCTAAATCTGCTAAATATAAATAAATAATAAAATAAAACAATAAAAAAAAAATAATATAATATTAAATGAAATTAATAAAATAAATAAATAAAAAAATAAATAATAAAATAATATTAAAATTTATTACAAAAAAAAAAAATAATTAAATAAATAATTTATTTTCTCAGACGTCATGCTAAATATAAATAAATAATAAAACAAAACAATAAAAAAAAATAATATAATATTAAATGAAATTAATAAAATAAATAAATAGAAAAATAAATGATAAAATTAAATAATAAATATTAAAATTTATTAAAGAAAAAAAAAAATCATTTATTTTCTGACGTCAATATGCTAAATCTGCTAAATATAAATAAACAATAAAAAAAATAATATAATATTAAATGAAATTAATAAAATTAATAAATAAAAAAATAAATAATAAAATAATATTAAATATTAAAATTTATTACAAAAAAAAAAAAAAAAAATAAATAATTTATTTTCTCAGACGTCATGCTAAATATAAATAAATAATAAAACAAATCAATAAAAAAAAATAATATAATATTAAATGAAATTAATAAAATAAATAAATAGAAAAATAAATGATAAAATTAAATAATAAATATTAAAATTTATTAAAGAAAAAAAAATAAATCATTTATTTTCTGACGTCAATAGAATTCATGCTAAATCTGCTAAATATAAATAAACAATAAAATAAAACAATAAAAAAAAAAATAATATAATATTAAATAAAAATAAAAAAATAAAAATACATTCTCTAACGTCATGCTAAATATAAATTAAACAATTGCAAATAGAAATTGTCGCATTGCATTGTTATTGCAATTAAAATTTATTTACTGTTCAATTTGAACTGAACATAGCTAATTTGGCGCTTAAACAGAGAAAACTGAAAGAGTGAACATTGTGAATAAAGCGAATAAATGCAAGCACTCATGTGATTGTGGAAACTCATTTTCATTCATTCATATATAGTCACAACTTACACACACACACACACACAAACACACATGTGATATGTCTGTGTGTGTATGTGCTAAGGATAATATTCAGTATTGTTTGTACTCGGATACGGAGGCACTATATTATAAATGGTAAATGCTATATTATAGAACGAAGAGAAAACACAACATTTTCATACACGTGGAATACAACATGTTGTTGTAGTTATTTGTTGTTGTTGTTGTTGTTGCTTTTATTATTGTTAGTTTATGCCTCTTATGCCCCAACCATTGGAGCCACAAACTCAACATATGCAACTGGTGCGCATGCGTTGCCTAAAAAGAGAATAACTCAACGTTCGCCCTTCGCCTGCTCCGCCTCCCACCGCTTTCATCATTCAATACCTCGCTACATTTGCCTTTTGGCTATACAATGGCCCTGCTATAGCAATAGCTCCATTAGCACTTACAGTTCATAAAAATTATAAAGAATTTTTTTTTAAATTTATAAAAAAAAAAAAATAGAAAAAAAAATAGCAAGCAAAATGCAATTTTTGCAAAAAATTCGGTTTTATGAAATTTTTTATAATGTTTGCAAACAAAAAGAAAATGTTTAACAATTTCTATAATATTTTTTTTTTTTTTTTTTACTGTTGTACTTTCTCTTTGAAGTTTTCATATGCTTTATGCGCTCTCTTATAAAAACAAACTCAAGCATACACACACACACACATACAAACAGAGGCGCACAGACACATGCAGAGTATAAAATGCCGGCGAAAGAAGCCGCCGCCGCCGCAATGGAAAATTGTCGCACACAAAAGTTTAGTCGGAAATTAGACGCCAACGCGTTCGGGTTGACTGTCTCTCTCACACTTTTGCTCTCTGTCTAAATTATAGCTTTAGCTCTCTTACACACTTCAATTCGTAACTGTGTGCCGTACTACGGCTGGCACAGTGTGCCCAGCAAGTGTGAAAAAAAAAAACAAAAACAAAAAAATATATATATATTATTTGAAAAACAAAATATTGTAACGTATCTTCGCAATCATATTGTCATACACGTATGTAAAGAAATTCGATTAATAGACATTCGAAACGACTTTATCAACTCTACAAACTGCGAACTGCGAACTACAAAGTGCAAAGAAAACAAAATAATAAAAAAAACTTTGAAGAACGTGATGAGGAAATTAACAAAAAAAAGCCTCGTACTCGTGTTTCTTGTTTGCACATTGCACATTTCTACCAACAAACGTTTCTCATACTTTCCCGTACTAACTTGAGCTGAGTCGCAAGGCCTTTCCAACATCTTCCCTCACTTCCCTATATATCGGCTAGCCTAGAGTACTATAAAACTACCAATACTTAATATAATCTATTGACTTTTATTATTTGTTTTGCTTGTTGTTTGCACAACAGTCGAAGAAGCTTTTTGTATTTGTTATTTCTCTGGATTTTGGGATACTTTGTTTTTTTTTTTTTTTTTTTTTGGCTAGTAAAGTTAGGAACTCTGCCATAGTGTCATTAATATATGACATTTAGTGCTTTAATATATTATTTAATAATTCATAAAGTGTATAAATGAATAAATAAATAAATAGATAGATAGATAGATAGATAGATATCTACAAGTTGAAACGAAGCGTATAACAGTATATATAGAGCGAGCGCCCACTTAAATATTCTAAAAATAAGAGAAACGAGCCGCCAAAGTGCTATTCTTTATTTATTTTGATTTTTCTTCTTTTCTTTTCTTTTCTTCTTTTTTTTTTTGTTATTCTTGTTGTTGTTTTTATTCTTATTTTCTGTGTTTTTTTTTTTTGTATCTATATTCTGCTACGGTTTGCTGCACTCGTGTCTCGTAAATCAAATCAAAGGCAACATTTTAATAGAGCTCGATGATCAATATTTTTGAATAGCTGCGAACAGGTGCTATTCATACGACTACCAAAGAGAGAGACAGCGAACGAGAGAGAGACATAGAGAGAGAGAGAGAGAGTGAGAGAGAAGAACGCAGCAAATATGTTTCTTGCCGTTAATCAAAGTCTGCATAACTCACAAAGGCGTCGCAATGAGGCTGCCAAAAATACAAAAGCAACAACAGAAGCTACGGCAACAAGCGAACAATGTTCACACGAGTTAACAGATTCAACAACACAACTGGTTGCCAATATGCTGGATGCCAATAATGATAACACACAAAATGTATCCCTTGGCGCCACAACCAAATGTAACACTTGCCAGCACATGCAAAAGCCACCAAGGCAATCAGTAGCAAATGCAACTACAATACATTGCAATTGTGATTGCAATTGCGTCAACAAACCATTGCATGTCGATGATAATATTCGCACTTCATTAGTACTTGTTTATATGTATTTGGGCGCCCTAACACTTATGCTGGCCACTCTCTCAATACTTTTTTATACGTATACTCAATCGGCTGAAGAAGCTCCATCACCTATAATGTTTGGTAAAAGCGCATTTCATGCACAATTCAAGGATGAATTAATGCGATCGGAATATTTATTACGTTCCATGGTTATACAGATTATGGAACGAGATTATCCTACAATACAGACAAGGTAAATTCTATTTTAAATACTCGAATTCAATTTCAATTTCAATTCCAATTTCATTTTCACATTCACAGTACAACAGCGCAACCAATTAATGTTGTCCGGAATGAGCGAAAATTGAATGATAATTTTCTTAGCCATTTTCCAAGTGAGAAACGCATGCGCAGGGATATCGCATCGTCGTCACCCGCATCTATGCATGGTTAGAAAAATTGATAAAAAAAATTAATAAAATAAAATTGATTTAAAAATTGTTGTAATTTCCTTACAGCGGATCCATTGATAGAATTTTTTAATCCAAATCATCGTAAAGCCTTGGAAGAACAGGATACAGAAATACGGAAACGTACAGGCTTAAAGGGTGCTGCACCAGGTGGCGATGATTGGATTTATCTGAATACATATTGCCGTGTGCCAGAGAAAATTATTACTGGCTTCTGTAAAGGTACACAAGATTATTGTCCACCGGCACCACAAGGACCACCAGGCAGTATTGGTCCGAAGGGATCTACCGGTAACCCTGGATTGCCGGGTATACCAGGACCTAAGGGCAATCGTGGTGATGTTGGACTACCAGGTGCACCCGGTGTCGATGGTGTTGGTCAATCGGGATCGCCAGGACCACGGGGTCCCAAAGGCGATGCGGGTGGTGTCGGACGTGCTGGTCTAGATGGTCGTGATGGTGTACCGGGTGAACCAGGACTAGATGGTGTACCAGGTCGTGCAGGTGCCGATGGCAAGAATGGTCAATCAGGACGTGATGGTAAAGATGGACTCAATGGCAAGGATGGCAAAGATGGTTTATCCATTACAGGACCAAAGGGAGCACAAGGTCCGCCTGGTGAGCGTGGACTTAAGGGTAAGATAAAGCAATAATACAAATAAATTCTTTGTATAATCAAAACTATTTTTTACAGGCATAGCTGGTCCACGCGGTCGTCCTGGCAAGCCGGGAACCAATGGTACGCCTGGTGTTCCTGGTGTCAATACATGGAAAATGCAATATCCGAATGGCAGTGCATCCAATGATCTGCTTATTCCACCCTCAATTACAGGTATGTCATTGTTAGCTATACGAACTTGTAATACTAACTCAGCTGATCCTTATCTTATCCGCGCAGATATAATGGCACCCAACTTCAAACGCAGCGTTATAGTTGAGGAAGGCAAGACACTTAATATGAGCTGTTCCGCAACAGGCAATCCCCCACCGCAGGTCGAATGGCGTCGCGACGATGGTCGCACAATAAATGTAAATGGCATTGAATGTAAGTATTCCAATTATGCAACATAAATTTGAATTACAGATTTTGTGCTCTATATATGCCTATAGTAAGCTCTATCAATGGTCAGTTCATCAAGTTTACGAACATAACAAGACATCAAATGGCCGCCTATACATGCCATGCAAACAATGGCATTGCTCCTGTGGCAAATGCAACATTCCTCGTTGAGGTACATTGTGAGTATAGCCCGATCTGCCATAAATTATAATATTTTCCTATAGATATAATCATGATTTTTCTGTTCTATATAGTTGCTCCTATGATTTCCGTATATAGACAAATGATTTATGCCGAGTATCAGAGCAGTGCAACACTTGAATGTCAGGTAGAGGCCTTCCCAGAGGCAATACGTTATTGGGAGCGTGCATATGATGGCAAAATACTGGATCCCAGTGATAAATATCGTATCGAAACATTTCCAGATGGGTAAGTTAACTTTACCAATGCCTTATTTACCATAGTTCAACTCGATTTCGGACTTTTTCATTTTCAGTTTTAAGACTTCAATGCGATTGACGATTAGCAATTTGCGCAAGGATGACTTTGGCTATTATCATTGTGTGGCACGTAATGAGCTGAATGCAACCATGGTTAACTTTGAGATAGCACGTAAATTGTTTAAATTATGGATCTATTATCAATTACTAATGAGCTCTATATTTTTATAGCTCAAGATCCCAATAGTGAAACGCCGTATGTGGGCAATAATGTTAAGATCTATGGACAGCGACCACCTGAAAGTGAATGTCCTGTTTGTGATCAATGTCCTGATCCTAGGTAAGTCTACAATCACAATTAGATGCAACTAAAACTTAATCAAAAAAAAAAAAAAAATTATAAACAGTTTATATCAGTGCAAAGATTCCATACTCAACAATTTTGAGATACAACCTGCTGGTAACCGTAGCTATCCAGGTCTGCCCAAGCGTGTCAAGAGTAAGTTCAATAAAGGATAATCAATTTCTTTTAGAGCATATAAAATTTCATGTATAATTTGCAGCCTGTTACTTGTATGCCGTTGGTAAACCTGTTTTCCACAAGGTTGTCAATGAAAAGTTTGGCTCATGGTTACGTGATGCTGCACCCAGGGATACGGATCGTGAGAAAACATTTGTGACCAATGAAAATGATGCATATAATCTATTTGAATTTTCAACACGCATACAGTATCGCATGAACAGTGTCCCAAGACACAAGTATGAAGTATCTGAAGGTTTTCAGGTATAAATCAAATTTATAAATATGGAAAAATTATATTATAACATTTTCCAAAAAAAAAAATTAATAATAATTTCAGGGTAATGCACATGTCGTTTATAATGGTTCATTCTATTATCATCAAAAGAATAGCGATATGATTGTCAAGCTGGATTTGACAACATCCAAGAAAATAAGTAAGTCTCCGATATATCCAAAAGATTTTTATAATAATTATAATACTATAAATGTAACAGGTGTTCAATTGCCATATTCTGGTATTACAACTGGAAATCGTTTATATGCCACCGACTATAATTATATGGACTTTAATATAGATGAAGTTGGTCTCTGGGTTATTTACAGTACGCACGATTCAAATAATACTATGGTCGCTAAGGTATTTATCATTTACCAGAATATTATGTACATTTTAATACTAATTTTTTATCCTTTTTTTTTGCATATTTAGTTGGAAGCCGACACGTTGCGTTTACAATACAATTTTAATATTACATTGGATCATAAACAATTTGGAGAAATGTTTATTGTCTGTGGAAATTTATATGCCATTGATTCGGGTACCGATAAAAATACCCAAATACGTTATGTAGTCGATCTATATAAGGGCAAACTATTAAATGCCAATCTACCGTTCTCAAATCCCTTTAGTCATACAACTACAGTGGGCTACAATCCATTGACAGTGGTACGTAAACAATTTGCAATTAATATAATAAATATGTGATTAATGTTGTTTGTTTTTTTGTAGGAACTGTATTCATGGGATAAGGGCAATGCACTTACATATCCAATACGTTATAATGAACATCGGCTAGTTACCGAAAATGCCTAAAAATGTTAAATTAAGTGCAATAACATAATAAATAAATACAAATTGTTCATTTTTTTTTTACTATAAGCAAAACTGTTTTATTTTAGGCATATTATTTCAGGGCAGGGTATTTACAAGTCATGCAATATCTATGGTAGCCAAATATCAAATACACATAACTTAATACGTCTCAATTCAGTTGCTCAAACAGACACAGAAATGTATCGACATGTAGACAGCTCTAATTGTCTGTCTGATAAACAGATACATTTCCATATACTATATATATAGCTATATATACATATATATATATATATCATATAGTTGTAAGTGAATGTGCAGCAGCAGCAGTAGCAGTAGTTGAACATGTAATGCAATCTGATAAATTGTGAGGTGCGAAACGTTAATTTGCTCGAATAGACAAACAAAAGCGACAACAAAAGCAAACGATGAATATCACAACTTTTGATATCCAAACAAAACTGAATAAACTATCAAATTTCACATATACTATAAGTATAATCAATATCTATATTATACATATATCTATATACAATATATATATTTATTATTTATTTTATATTTTTATTTATGTTTGGCAAAATTTTCGCTCTCACTTGTTTTAGCGTCTTAGTCTTAGTAGAAACAAGTAAGAAAGCTATAGTCGTGTATGCTCGACTATATAATACTCGGTGCCCAACTCTTTACGTACGCTACATATAGAGACGTCTCTCAACTTTTGGAATTTGAAATGTGTATAACTTCCATGTTAATTATCCGATCTGTACCGATTTTATCCGATTTTACACAACGCCCAGGCAAACATATTCTAACTTTGTACCAAAATTCAGTCATGTAGCTTGACTGGGTGTGGGTGCTGTGGTGTGTTCAAAATGGTTTTCATCGATTTGTGGAGGCGGTGGGGGGCGTGGCAAAAATTTAAAATAAACTTGATCTGCCTGCAAATACTGCAAGTCTCTAGCTCTTATAGTCTCCGAGATCTGTGTGTTCATACGGACGTACAGACGGACAGACGAACACACAGACATGCTCCAATCGACTCGGCTGTTGATCCTGAGTCAGAATATATATACTTTATGAGGTCGGCCACGCCTCCTTATGTCACTAACCCAATATACTCTTGGTACCCAATGGGCACCGAGTATAAAAATGATATAAGAAATTTAATCATTATTGAGATATATTGAATATATATATATGTATATATAGTATTTTATTTAGTATTTTATTTATACTTTTATTAGAGAAACTTTCAATCTCAATAAATAATAATCTCAATAAATTAAATCAGAAAACAAAATGTCGTATTCTCGCACTTGCAGACTAAAACGTAAAGGTTTTCCCATGCAAATATTCAATTTTCGAACATTTGTTTCTATGACAGCTATATGATATAGTTGTCCGATTTAGATCAAATTAATGTAAGACCTTTATGTCATCACTGTGCTGAAATTCTGTAAGCTTTAATCGCATAATTTAACAAATAAAAACGTTTTTCATACAAAAACTCTATTTACAACAGATTTTTCCTATGACAGCTATATGATATAGTTGAACGATCTAAACTAAATTATGATGAGACTTATAGGTCATGACTAATCGTAAATCCTGTAAGTTTCAATTGAATAGCTTAACAAATGAAAAAGTTTTTCATACAATAAGTCAATTTTGAAGCGATTATTCCTATGGCAGCTATATGATATAGTGTTCCGATGCGGCTTGTTCCGATTTATGTATAGCTTATAAACATAGATGGTATGTGTGCCAAGTTTTATTTAGATAATTTTAAAATTTAGCTTAATTTGCATTGCAATAGAAAGACAAAAGTCTAGAAGAATATCGCAGATTTACTTGTTGATGCTAATCAAGAATATATATATATATATGTATATATATATACTCTTACATTCTCTATAAGAAAAATATAATTAGCTGTTATTGACATTAGTTATGCTTAATTGTTACAATTGCTGCCGCATTAGCCGCAACTCGTTGATCGCAGCACAAGATTTTCCGGTAAAGTTCTAATTCAAATCATTTGATGCCTTGACCCTAATGAGCTAAATGAGCATCTCATCTATGCTGTGCTGACCACATGCTGATTCCTTAGCGATTCCTTCCACAATTAGCTGCGATAATGTTGACATTATCCTCGTCTGCATCATCAATTATGTGTGCGCCAACTGTGTGATGGGAACAATGCGGCACATAGCTCACAGCTTGCAGCATAATAACGGAAACTCAACTGCTCTAATATAAGCAGAGAGAGAGAGAGAGAGAGCAACAGTTGAAAGAGACAGCAAAAGTAAAAGAGAGAGAGAGAGAGAGAGAGTGAGAGAGGAGGATGGTTAATTGTTACAGTGTTGGGCTGCTGTAGCGCTGTCAAACTTTGGCTCATAACTGCGCAAGGCTGCAAAAGAAAACTAACTAACTAACTAGCTGGATGGCTGACTGACTGACTGATTGATTGATTGAATGACTGACTGACTGACTGATTGATAGATTGACGGCCTGCCAATATGCACTACGTTTGCACAGCCTCAATGGCATTTCGTTGTCGGACAAGCGACGCGAGCGACCTAACGAATTTGATTCTCTCTCTTTCTATCTCCCTCTCTTACTCTCTCTTTTGCTTACAGTATGCTACTCATACTCATTTCAGCAACTCTTCTAGTCACATTGATTGCTTTGTGCTTTTTGTGGCCCAACCCTCAATTTGACTAGTCATGCCTTTGCTCCGCATACTGTTTCGCTGCCATCGAAATTCTTCGACACATTTCAATTGCATTTCCACATTTGCATCATCTGTGCGTGTGCCACTTTTATTTGGTCGCAAGGCAAGCAGCCTTCAATTGCGTTGCATGTTTTTGACAATTTGCATTTTTACCCTGCCTACTAAAATGTTTTAACTATCTCACTCTAGCGATCTCTCTCTCTCTGTTTCACTCTTATGCATTTTCTCTTACTACTTACATTGCCTTAACTATCCAACTATGCGTCTTGTTTGCCTTTGTAATTGCCTGCACATTTTCAAACTGTTTTTCTCGTTTGGCTTTTCAAATCAATGTTTTTGCAAATTCGCCACTAACCTCAAAAGCAAAAAAAAATAGAAAAAAAGAGAAGCAAAAGTCCCTCGAGCAAACGCCTCACAGATGCTGCAATAGCTTTTGGGTAATCAATGTGGCAAACAGTTGAACGAATAGATTACCAGATCGAAATGCAATCACAATCAAAAAAAAAACAGATTCAGAATCAGAATCCGAATCCAAATTAGAAACATAGAATCAAACATTCAGACATTCATAGCAATCAATGAGCTTGAGGCGTAACACAATTGTAATCGAAATTCAATTCATTTGCCATGTAAATTTACAAGCCTTACATTTTGAGCGCAAATGTTGTTACTCTTAGATTAATATTGATATACAGCAATATATATATGGATAATAAATTTTAATAAATAATCCCTTAATATATATATATATATATAAATCTATCGATTCATATAAATTTATTAAGTTTAGCTTAGAGTTTCGTTTAGTGTAAATATTGAAATAATAAAATCGAAATATTATTTCAATGAAATTGTTTTTTTTGCTCAATTAGTAGCCTTCAATTGTCAGTGAGCGCCATCTGTTGTCAATTTTATGCAATTATATTACAATTGGCAGCTTGAACGACCGCTCAAGCGTTCGACCATTACGCTATATGTTATGTTGGCATTGCTTTTGATTTATGCAGTTTTAAATATAACACGAAAATTTGGCAAAATGCCAAACAGAAAAAAAAAAAAAAAAAAATGATGGAAGAAGCAGCTTGACTTAAAACCCATCCAAATCCATTACGTATACGTCTCCCAAGCCCCTTACTATACCTCGCATACAAGTCTACTAAAACGGATAAGGTTCAAGTTCATTTCATATCATTTTTCATATTTTTTTTGTTTTTTTTTAACACTCTTCATGTTGCTGTTGCTATTGTTGCTGTTGTTGTTATTGTTGGGACACAGCTGGCGGGCTTGGACAGCCATTTGTATGGATAATGCGCAGTTGTCAAATTGCCAAGAACCTGAAGTATATAAAGATGAGACGGCTGACTGGTTAACGAAATATGCAGCAGCAGTGAAATGAAGTTGAAGTTGAAGTGAAAGAAAAAGAGAAAGAGAAAATGGTAGTGAAAGTAAAAGTAAAAGTGAAATTGGATGTTTTAAGTATAATGTTGGGATACCTTGAAATAAGATACAGCTGCTTTAACACTTGATTTCCATTTGGCCAAACCAAATTGTGTATGGAACGCATCAGCTGACCGAGCAATGGCCATGAATGCCAGCATAACAATTGTCAAAACGTTTATACAATGCTTTAATCTATTATGTATTAGACTTAAGTGCACTTCATAAGGCTAAAGGATACATTTAAAGGATTCAAAGGTATGCGAACAGAATGTTAGAAATGTTTTGCTAAGTGCTTCATTTAAAATCCGTTGACTTTTTAATCAAAATGTAAATGATAACAGAAACAGCAGACGCAGCAGCAGCAGGAGCAGCAGCAGGAGAAGAAGAAATAGATAAACGATAAGTGCGTTGGAAACATCAAGTGTTTGTCAAGTGTGTTGTACAGCTCATTGAGCCATGAAACCAAATATAATTTCATGAGCATGAACATTCAACACTCTACGCCTACAAAAATATACAAAAAACAACGATAATAACATTGAAATAAATGGCATGCAAAACAACAACGACAGCAATTACAAAAGCAACAATAACAGGAACAAATAAACTAAGAAAAAAAAAAAAAATAATGAAACCAAGCAACAAACTGGCAACAAAAGCTAAAAACAAAACCATCAGCATCAAGCAGCTAAGCGTCGAAGCGACCAATTCAACTGAACGCCAATAATCGGAGAGCCAAAATATTATATGTATGCGAAGCCAAGCCGAGACCGTTGATGCGTTAAATTATTTCTCGTAATAAACTTTGTGTTGTTGGCAAGCAAAAGTTTGTGTTGGCGTTTCCTATGTGATCGAATAATATATATATATAGATGTGTATATTCACAGCATACATATATCTATGTATGGTAGTATATGTATAGCATATGCATTTTTATATCAGAAAAAAATCCAATTAAATTTTTAAGCATTTTAATTTGCCAGTTTTGCCAGAAAATATTTCTAGATGCTTGTATGTAGTATCACGTCTAGAAGTAAAAAAAAAAATTGCGCCTCTCTCTTTCTCTCTTCAGAGTTTAAATTACATTTAGATTCTGGCGTCCCTGAATATAGGAGCTCGATACAAGTTAGACGTTTGTCATAGTAGTAAATATTTTAATTTTCCAGTTTTGCTACAAATTCTCTCTTCTCTCCCTCTCTCTCTCTCAATTTTCAAAGTTTTAAGTTAATTTAATAAAATAAAATTGAATATTTGGCGTCCCTGAAAATAGGAGCTCGATGCAAATTAGACGTTTATCATAGTAGTAAATATTTGAATTTGTCAGTTTTACCAGAAAATATCTTTAGATGCTTGTAGTATCAGATATAGAAGTTAGGAAAAATGTTGCATTTCTCTCTCTCTCTCTCTCTCCCTCTTTAGAGTTTATGTTAAATTAATAATTTGGATTTTGTAGTCCCTGAAAAAAGTAGCTGCTCGACGAATAAACGTGACGTTTGTCATATATAAATATAAATATATATTAATCAGTTATATTTATATATAGCTTTATACTGCAAAATAAATAAATCGAAAAATATCCGAAGCACATAACAATACTGATTGCTTGGGTTTATTGGTAGCATGATCTATGGCATCTATTGAAAAGTTAAGTTGATACTTGAGTTACAGTCACTGTGACTGTCACTGCTATTTTTTTTTTTTTTTTTTTCTTCTATTCTTGTTTTGACTGTATGTCCCTGTGTTTATCCTTATGACTTCCTATTCACGTTGTATAAGCATCTACAATTTTTTATTTATTTTTTTTTTTTTTTTGTTTTTTTCTGCTGCTTGAAACTCAGCAGCAGCTGAGCTGAGCTGCTGCTGTAGTCGTTCATATTCACATGATGCTGCTGCATTGGCATTGCATTGTATTGTGTGGCATACACAATGGTGCAGGTTGGTGCTGCTGTCGTCGTTTCTTGCGTGCCACAAACAAAAGCAGCCGATTTCACAATGCCTTGCAACAACAAGAGAGCAGTGGCAGTACTAGTAGAAGCCAGTAGAAGCAGCAGTAGCAACGATTGTTGTGTCTCAAAATAAGCACACACACACATGCAGTTGCACAATCAAATAGTGCCGCCTACTCTCATATTCACTCTTTCTCCGTCTCTCTCTCTCCCTCTCTTTCTCTCGACCAAGTGCAGCCTATACAATAAGCAAAAGATTGTGCTGCTGGGGCCGGGTGCAGGCATCATTGTTGAGCAGAGAAACAGCAGCATCAACAGCAACAGCAGCTGTTGGCTTTCATTTTACTTTTAAATGCGTTAATTGAGTGCTGCCAATTTTTTTTTTTTTTTTCATCTTACTTTTTTTTTGCCTTTGTTTTTTTTTACGTATTTTCGTTTTTTACGTTTCTTTACTCTGCGCATATTTGTCAATAATTTTTTTTTTATGCACAGCAATCGCTTGAAATCAAAGTGAATTTTTTTTATTTTTTTTCAGCTGCCGTTGCTGTTGCTTGGTTGCATTTCATCTTTCAATAAATATACCCAGCACTAGGACTGAATGAAACGGGCATATATGTTAGTTATAACTGCTGAGTGCTAAGTATTTTACACTGATATCTTATTAGATTTTGCTTACGCGATTTTTTATTTTTTTTTTCTTTTTTTTATGGCTGCGTCAATTGAAATTGTTTTTGTTTTTGTTTTTTTATTATTGTTTTTCTTTATTTTGTTTGACATTTTGCATCACATCGCATTGACACTTTGCGTTTTATGACCGCCATTAAAATGTCAAATGACCAACACACACATACATGAAAAGTGAGAGAAAGAGATGTGATGCCTCACACATACACATCAGTCCAGAATATTTCTGTTAGCATTTTTGCGCAACTCCTTTTGGCCACCATCATCAACTTGAACAGTCAACGTTCCGCGCGTTGTGTTCACTTTAGTGCACTTCAGTGGACGCCCCTCGACGCGTATTATGGCCATTGAGGCGCTTATGCGCTCATTAATTTCGCTTGAGCGAAGTTCAATGGAACTGTCTACCTCCATATGCCATCGTTCTCTCTACTGGCACTGCCACTGCCACTGCTATTGCTATTGCTACTGCGACACTGCTACTAAACCGCCGTAGATAAAGTGTTGCAAATTTCAACAGGCAAATGAAAAATGATTTTGGCCAGCCCCCAAAAAAAAAAGAAAAAAAAAAAACATAGAAAAATATAAATGTTGGTAACCCGCCCAATGGCCAATTGCAAATCGCGTGTTGTGTCGTTTGCCAAACACACACACAACGCTGCCAAAGAAAAATAATAGAAGAAGTTCTCGCTAACAAATGACCCGGCAATTAGACAAGCGTAGTACTTAATAACAACAGCAACTGAAATTTTGTATGTGCTAAATGGAACTGTTGCCCAATAGCAAGGAAAACCAGGTCCCGCCTTGGAATGTATATATACATATACATATATCAAGAAACGTTTATCGTTATCTAACCCCTTGTTAACTTCTATTTCTACTTCTATTTCTACTTCTACTTCTACTTCTACTTCTACTTCTACTTCTACTTCTACTTCTACTTCTACTTCTACTTCTACTTCTACTTCTACTTCTACTTCTACTTCTACTTCTACTTCTACTTCTACTTCTACTTCTACTTCTACTTCTACTTCTACTTCTACTTCTACTTCTACTTCTACTTCTACTTCTACTTCTACTTCTACTTCTACTTCTACTTCTACTTCTACTTCTACTTCTACTTCTACTTCTACTTCTACTTCTACTTCTACTTCTACTTCTACTTCTACTTCTACTTCTACTTCTACTTCTACTTCTACTTCTACTTCTACTTCTACTTCTACTTCTACTTCTACTTCTACTTCTACTTCTACTTCTACTTCTACTTCTACTTCTACTTCTACTTCTACTTCTACTTCTACTTCTACTTCTACTTCTACTTCTACTTCTACTTCTACTTCTACTTCTACTTCTACTTCTACTTCTACTTCTACTTCTACTTCTACTTCTACTTCTACTTCATCTTGATCTTCACCTTTTACTTCTACTTCTACTTCTCTTTCAATTTCTTTTTCTACTTATATTTCTACTTCCACTTCCACTTCTACTTCTACTTCTACTTCTACTTCTTCATCTACATCTACATCTACATCTACATCTACATCTACATCTACATCTACATCTACATCTACATCTACATCTACATCTACATCTACATCTACATCTACATCTACATCTACATCTACATCTACATCTACATCTACATCTACATCTACATCTACATCTACATCTACATCTACATCTACATCTACATCTACATCTACATCCACTTCCACTTCCACTTCCACTTCCACTTCCACTTCCACTTCCACTTCTACTTCTACTTCTACTTCTACTTCTACTTCTACTTCTACTTCTACTTCTACTTCTACTTCTACTTCTACTTCTACTTCTACTTCTACTTCTACTTCTACTTCTTCATCTACATCTACATCTACATCTACATCTACATCTACATCTACATCTACATCTACATCTACATCTACATCTACATCTACATCTACATCTACATCTACATCTACATCTACATCTACATCTACATCTACATCTACATCTACATCTACATCTACATCTACATCTACATCTACATCTACATCTACATCTACATCTACATCTACATCTACATCTACATCTACATCTACATCTACATCTACATCTACATCTACATCTACATCTACATCTACATCTACATCTACATCTACATCTACATCTACATCTACATCTACATCTACATCTACATCTACATCTACATCTACATCTACATCTACATCTACATCTACATCTACATCTACATCTACATCTACATCTACATCTACATCTACATCTACATCTACATCTACATCTACATCTACATCTACATCTACATCTACATCTACATCTACATCTACATCTACTTCTACTTCTACTTCTACTTCTACTTCTACTTCTACTTCTACTTCTACTTCTACTTCTACTTCTACTTCTACTTCTACTTCTACTTCTACTTCTACTTCTACTTCTACTTCTACTTCTACTTCTACTTCTACTTCTACTTCTACTTCTACTTCTACTTCTACTTCTACTTCTACTTCTACTTCTACTTCTACTTCTACTTCTACTTCTACTTCTACTTCTACTTCTACTTCTACTTCGACTTCGACTTCTACTTCTACTTCTACTTCTACTTCTACTTCTACTTCTACTTCTACTTCTACTTCTACTTCTACTTCTACTTCTACTTCTACTTCTACTTCTACTTCTACTTCTACTTCTACTTCTACTTCTACTTCTACTTCTACTTCTACTTCTACTTCTACTTCTACTTCTACTTCTACTTCTACTTCTACTTCTACTTCTACTTCTACTTCTACTTCTACTTCTACTTCTACTTCTACTTCTACTTCTACTTCTACTTCTACTTCTACTTCTACTTCTACTTCTACTTCTACTTCTACTTCTACTTCTACTTCTACTTCTACTTCTACTTCCACTTCTACTTCCACTTCTACTTCTACTTCTACTTCTACTTCTACTTCTACTTCTACTTCTACTTCTACTTCTACTTCTACTTCTACTTCTACTTCTACTTCTACTTCTACTTCTACTTCTACTTCTACTTCTACTTCTACTTCTACTTCTACTTCTCACTTCTACTTCTACTTCTACTTCTACTTCTACTTCTACTTCTACTTCTACTTCTACTTCTACTTCTACTTCTACTTCTACTTCTACTTCTACTTCTACTTCTACTTCTACTTCTACTTCTACTTCTACTTCTACTTCTACTTCTGCTTCTACTTCTACTTCTACTTCTACTTCTACTTCTACTTCTACTTCTGCTTCTACTTCTACTTCTGCTTCTACTTCTACTTCTACTTCTACTTCTGCTTCTACTTCTACTTCTACTTCTACTTCTACTTCTACTTCTACTTCTACTTCTACTTCTACTTCTACTTCTACTTCTACTTCTACTTCTACTTCTACTTCTACTTCTACTTCTACTTCTACTTCTACTTCTACTTCTACTTCTACTTCTACTTCTACTTCTACTTCTACTTCTACTTCTACTTCTACTTCTACTTCTACTTCTACTTCTACTTCTACTTCTACTTCTACTTCTACTTCTACTTCTACTTCTACTTCTACTTCTACTTCTACTTCTACTTCTACTTCTACTTCTACTTCTACTTCTACTTCTACTTCTACTTCTACTTCTACTTCTACTTCTACTTCTACTTCTACTTCTACTTCTACTTCTACTTCTACTTCTACTTCTACTTCTACTTCTACTTCTACTTCTACTTCTACTTCTACTTCTACTTCTACTTCTACTTCTACTTCTACTTCTACTTCTACTTCTACTTCTACTTCTACTTCTACTTCTACTTCTACTTCTACTTCTACTTCTATTTCTACTTCTACTTCTACTTCTACTTCTACTTCTACTTCTATTTCTATTTCTAATCCTATTCCCATTCCCATTCCCATTCCCATTCATATTCCTATTCCTATTCCTACTCCTATTCCTACTCCTACTCCTACGCGTAGTTCCTATAACTCCAACGAATTCTTTTTCAAGTATTACTTAAATTTAAGAACAAAATTTGCTTAAATTTGCTTCATCATATAAATAAATTGCTTGTAAAATTGTCATGCAAATAACATTCAGGATAATTTTTATTTAAAGTCATTTTTGGTTCATTAAACGCTAAAAAACGAAAGTTGCAAATTTTCGAAATTTTGTCCAATGATTTTTAAATGAAATTTATTAGGAACATAAAGTTCTATTTGTTATGTAAATAATAGTTGTGGAGTTTTTTCAATAATGAAAATATCCAGTGTTCACTCACTGAACGAGAACATTAATTATCAATATTCACACTGCACTTTATATATATTTTCAAGTGTTATAATACTTCCACCCTAATAATCCCTATTAGTCTAAACATAGAACTTATACCTCTTGTCTGTAACAAAACCAATGATACTATCATAAAACGTTCTTGATTATCTTGATTATCATGCATTTTATTCCGTAATATCATATAGTCTATAAATTCGACAAGATGTACAATTTCCTGATTTTGTTCTATTTGTATTTTATGTTGATTGTATTATACTGTGAAAATAATGTACAAAAGTTATCAAATATTGACATGATGTGTACAACAAAAAGTGAAAATTGTATTGAAAACAAACACAAAATCAACAAATCAACAAAAGAAAGAAACGCAGAAAATTATAAATAAGGCTTGATGCTATATTTTGCTTTACGATTCAATGAGTATTCATGAGGCATTCGTTTGTTCTTGTTGTTATTGGTAACATTCACAATGTTATCATTGATAAGACATATGTTAAACAAGCAATATATGTTGTTAAAGGCAACTCTATTAGTTAGCTCGACTAATAAATACCCTACAATTATTATTTCATATAGATTTTTCAGCTCATGTCGAACAGTACAGCAGTTTGGAAGTCCGGCAGTCTGGCAGTCCGAGAGTTGAGCTGTCATTAAGTCATTGAATCATTCAGTCGTTCAGTCCTTCAGTCATTTAGTTGTCATATCGTCTAGTTTGTTAACTACAATGCTGCCTTTCAACTGCTTTGCTGGCAATGATTGGACACAAAAGGCTGAAGACATTTCAATTTCAATGCAAAATAGTTGACTGAGTTTTGCGCCCAGTGTGTGTGTGTATGTGTGTGTGTGTGTGTATGTTGCTGTATTCAGTTGCAAAGTATTTTGTAGCGTTGGCGTTAAATATTACGACCACGTCAACTTCATCTACTTTTGCTGTCTACCACATGAATATACACACAATGAGAGAAAGAGAGAGAGAGAGAGAGAGAGAGACACTTACATCCTTCCAAGCATGCAGAGACGCATGCACATCTATTGGGCGACCCTTTGCATGAATACAACAGTCAAGGCACAAATACATGCATATATATACACACACACACACACACACATACACATGCATGCATACATACAACTACATATGAGAGGCTTATAAAATATTCATATGCACATGCCAGCCCCATGCCTTTGAAGCTATCAACATACACAACAACAACAACGACAACAACGACAACAACAACAACAACAACAACAACAACAACAACATACAAAGAGCAAGCAATGGAAATGGAATGAACGCCCAAGCAAATGGCAAAGTTTCGTGCACAATTCTATAAATTCAAACTTTACCTACACACATCGCTGGAATGTGTAACAAAATTTATGCAAATTTCAAATTCTTCAACTGTTGCACACACTACTATTACGTTCTGCTCCCCATCCCCCTTCCGGATCTCTCTTTCTCTCTCTCTGTCTTGTTCGCTCGCCCTTTCTCTTTTTCATATAAACTAAAATAACAAGTAAAATTCGTTGCCTACTTTCAGGCGCTACATTTCCATTGGGCAACTTGACAGCTTATAGCTTTGACTCCTACCGCTCACACTACCGCTCAGTCATCTCATCTCTCAGCGTCGACTAAAGTAAGCCCTTATACCATCAGGCATATCTCGACGTCGACCCCCTTTGCTTTCTAAAAACCAAATAGATAATGCTTGAAGTGGTCGCCATGGCTTGCCATGCAACATATTTGCTACACGCCGCTCTCTCTGTCACTAGCTGAACACAGTTTTTTTTTTTTTTTTTTTTTTTTGCCCTACCCTTTTTGCTCAAGCAGCATTTCCAGAGCCGAGACCCTGGCTAACCCTTTGTGTCAGCCTCACTGACCTTCGTTGGGCTTATGCATAAAATGTGCCACATTGTTATTGTTGTTGTCGTTGTTGTTGTCTCTGCTGATGTTGTTTTAAACACATTTTCGCAAAGCTTGTGGGGCGAAAAACAAAAATAAATAAAAATAAATATAAAAAAAAGTAAAAGTAGAAGAAGAAAAAGAAAATACATATGCGAATATTTTGAACACAAATTATGAGCAAATGCAACATTCTGCTGCTACTGCTACTGCTGCTACTGCTGCTACTGCTGCTGTTGTTAAATTGTTAAATTGTTTCAGATTCTTTTACATTTTACCTGCTATTTTAGCAATTTGTGTAATATTGTGGAAAAAGTTATTTCTGATTTTCAGCTTAACGGCAAAAAATTTTGTTTGTTGAATTTCATTTTATTTATTTTAATTATATAACATGTGTAAGGGAATACAATTTGTTTTTTTTTTTTGTTTTATGTTTTGCTAAAAGAATTTTGCCTTTAATATTCTCTTGTGCTCAATTTGCTTTGTATTACATGAAAATCTTAATACATCTTTATTATTTTATTTATTTATTTATTTTTATTTATTTATTTTTTTTTTTTTTGCATTTGAAGAGTCTTTGCTTGCATCTAGCATACAGCTTAATGATGAGCACAAGAGAGAAAGAGAAACAGAGATAGAAGCACAGAGAGACATTGCTCTGAAGCGGCTTCATATGCAATTTTCAAAAATTTTTCTCAATTCCACTTCAAGCGAACCATGATGATGCTTCATATGCTCTTCCACAGAAAAAAAAAAAAAAAACAAAAACAAATAAAAGAAATTATTATTTACCATGCTCTTTCAAGTGCTTTTCATTAAAAATTGTAAATACCCTGCAAAAAAATAAAGATAAAATTCCGACGAGGAATGCGTGCATATTAGCTGGAAACGTAGCATAAATAAATTATATTTTTATTTGTTGAAAATTTTTTCCATTTTTTTTTTAAGTATTTCATTTTTAAAAGGCGTTTCAATTCCATGTGTTCCTCACTAAAATTGTAGACTGCCAGCATTAGGTTGCATTGTTGGAAATTGTTTATATTATTTCTTATGTTTCAATTCCACTTGTTCCTGGCAAACCGTACACCATGTTATAATTGAAATCTAACATTAAAATATATATTTTTTCGGAAATGTGTGAAATTTTTACATTTTCATTAGTTTCAATTTCATAATGTGTTTCAATTCCATTCGTTTCTTGCTGGAAATGTAGATTAAATCTAAACTGAAATCTGTCTTTAAAATATATTTTAAGCTGCATGAAATTGTATGTTCTAATTATGTTTCAATTCCATTCATTCCAGGCAAAAAATAAATTTATGCCCAAGCAGAAATCTAATATTTTCTGACTCTTGCCATTTTTCATTCTTTTCAAATATATTTCAATTCCATTTGTTCCCTGAATGATGCAAAGTGGAAAAAAATATGGAATATGTCTGCATTATTGGCACTTCTCTTAGCTATGGTTGCACTCTGTGGACAACTTGCTATTTCCACAGCTATGAAGGCCACTTAGAGATACAACGGTAATTGCAAGCATAACAACAGTTATGCAATTTTAATAAGCAGCACATTTAACATAAAATATTGAGAGCGATAAGCGACTGTTGAGTACCAAATGGAGACTATAGAAATGTTATGTAAAAGTAACAACATACACACAGTGCTTCGAGTACTGAGTACTGACTACTGAGTATTCAGTATTCAGTATTATATGGTAGTAACAAGTATCGCATACTGAGCACACTGAGTACTGAATGTATGCATACATGTTACTCATATTGAAATGCAAACGGAGCTGAGATAAAGCAGCTGTAGGTAGGAGATGTGAAAACGTAAGCTTGTTATTGCATGCAACATGGCAATGGCAATGGAAATGGAAATGGAAATGGATTGCAGCAACAAGCTGCATGTGTGTAAATCCATTTATGCTTCAGCGCATTTATAGCCAATTTTAAAAGCCCAAAGAGCTTTAACTACTACACTTGCCCAATATCACAAAGAAACCAAAAAAAACAAAAAAAAAAACATACAGCAAGTAATCAAAATTATCTTTGACATGTCGAAGATTTCATACACTTGCAAGCACAAAGCAAAAACATTAATTTTGAGCGATTATAGTTGTGCGATCGGATCGGCATTTCGACTTCTATACCATCTAGCAGTAAGAAATATCTATACTGAAGCTATACTTATATAGCTTAAGACAAACAAAAGAATAGACGGTTCAGGAATATATATTCTATAGTCCATGTATAGGCATGATATAGTTTTCCATTCAGATTCGTTTTAACTTACAGTCTGCAATAGTAAAAATATCTATACTATAGTTAGTTAAGCTTAAAACAACAGAAAAAAAATAGACGGATCAGGAATATATATTCTATAGTCTCTATATATAGGCATGATATAGTGATCCGATGAGATTCATTTCAACTTATATATAGAGCCTGCTGCAGTAAGAAATATCTATACTAAAGATTTATAATTGACAGATTTGTATAGTTTAAGATAAACGTAAAAACAGACGGATCAGGAATATATATTCTATAGTTTATATAGTGATCCAATCAGCTCAGTTTTGACTTAAAGTCAGCAATAGTCAAAATATTTATACTACAGTTAGTTAAACTTAAGACAACAGAAAAAAATAGACGGATCAGGAATATATATTCTATAGTCTCTATATATAGGCATGATATAGTGATCCGATGAGATTCATTTCAACTTATATATAGAGCCTGCTGCAGTAAGAAATATCTATACTAAAGATTTATAATTGACAGATTTGTATAGTTTAAGATAAACGTAAAACCAGACGGATCAGGAATATATATTCTATAGTTTATATAGTGATCCGCTGATCAGCTCAGTTTTAACTTACAGTCTGCAATAGTAAAAATATTTATACTACAGTTAGTTAAGCTTACGACAACTGGAATAATAGACGGATCAGGAATATATATGTATATTCCATAGACGATACTGCTGTCTAAAACAAATATAGCTTGTAGAAGAACAAAGCAATTACAGTACTGCATCATTCACTACCGAACAGTGCAACAGTGGTCAGGTGGCATGTGGCATTTGGCATTTGGCATTTGGCATGTGGAAAGGTAGTTGAGATACAGTTGCCATAATTTGTGTGTGCTGCATGCAGATGCATAGAGGCGTACAGTTACAATTCAATACACTGCCATCTGACTGAACAGACAGACAGTTGAACAGTTGGACAGACTGATAAATTGACTGAAATCTCGTGCTGGCCTAATGTTTCTGTCTTCTGTCTCGGCCACGGGCAAAGGGTTGCACGTCATTTAATTGCGCAATTGCCGCATTTTATACGAGTACACACAGTACAGGACATTCATACACACACACACTCACGCACCAACTCACACTCATACACATTTCTATTCGCATTCATTCGCATTCACTTTGTAGCTATATGCTATATTCATACCCCTCCGCCTTCCTTCCATCCACCAATCGACACAAATCACAACTTTACATACATTTACTTTACTGTGCAAGCTGCGGTCCCGACGCGTGCCTGCACGTAGTTTAAATCTTTCTCTCTCTCTCTGTCTCTTCGTCTCTTTTCTCTTCACTCGCCTCTTGTTTCACTTAATACTTAACCACTTCACATATATTCCGGTTATGCAAAATGTTGCTTATCACTGTATGAAATGCGTTATACTGCCTCTGGGAATTCTCGCATACAGTTTTCTATGTGATCTGTGATTTTAGCTTGTAGTTCTCTTTGTTTTATTTTAGTTATATTATTTTTCTTCTATATTTTTTTTTTTATTTCTTTAAGCAAATTAAAATAAAGTCACGAAATACATTAAAGCAATATGTTTTCATATGCAGTACCCGTAGGGCAAACGAAACTGTAAAAGTTATTTCTCAACATCAACAGAGCAGAATCTTATATCGAAATTCTTATAATCACTAAGCATAAAATATGAGAAGACAGCCGCCTGCTATTTAAGACTGAAACTACAATGATTTTTGATATTTCTAGCTTTAAAATTATTATGATTTTTTTCAAAGGAAATTTAAATTACCTTTGCCTTAATTCACAGTCAAATTTATATATGGATCTTAAGCACCATAATGATAATTTTGACTGTTTCGATGTCTCTATATAATATATGCTTAGTGATATAATTGTATAAACAGCGAGATGATATAGATTTCAAATTTATTGCAAATCTGCAGGCAGATCAGATTTATTTTGGATTGTTGACAAACCTGTATGACGAACGTTTATTGTCTATGAATATAGTTGCTCAATTTTGCAAGTGATAAAAAGGGAAAATAATTTTCGATATATATGGAATATAAGAGTATAAATTTTATAGACTTACTGATTCAAGTTGCGCTCATTGGAACCGCTTTGGCTTTGCACGTTGTCCGTATGTCGACGCTCCTTGTGTACAATGCCCATAAGTTTCATCCATGGATTATTTTGGGAGCCATGGCCACCCATGCCGCCACTTTGCCACATCGTCATCTTGGCGGCTTATTTTTTTTTTGCTGTTTATTGTGACGCGATCTTTAGTTTGTTGTTTATTTTTGTTGTTGTCGTGCTTAGAAACCTGGCAAAGAATGCGACGCCGATAATTGCATAAGGATTTTATTTATTTATTTTTTTTTTTAGTTTTCTTTCTCCTTCTTCTTGTGTCTCTTCTACAGATTTTGTTGCTCAAGTTTTGATTTGAAGAGAAATTTAATTGAAGAAATTGTAAGAGACAGCGAGAAAGAGAGAACGTGAGAGACAGAATTAGCGAGAGAGCAGCTCAGCTCAGACTTTTTCTCAAGGCTGTAATTGGCCCAAAAAATAAAAATAAAACAGAAATAAAACACTTCTCGTTGCTCTCTCAAAACTGTTGCATACTTTTGGGAGGCCGTTACAAAAATTTTCTTCAATTTTATTTTTTTTTCTTTTCTTTTTTTGGATGGAATTGAACTAAGAAATTTTATTATGATTTTCTTTTTTTTTTCTTTCTTTCTTTTTGTTGCCTTTGCTAATGTAATTGATAAATTTTGTTCCTTTTTTCCTTTATTTGTTTTGTTTTGTTTTGTTTTTTTTTTTTTGGTATTCTTGGGCGGCTGGCGTTGCGTTTCTGCTTTGCTTTTGGTTTTTGGGTTTTGGTTTTTTTTTTTGTTTTGTTCGTTTCTCGTATATTTTGTGTCCCTTCTTTTTTTTTGCAGTTGTTTCTTCTGCTGCTTTTGCTAAATATTTGCTCTTCAACTTTTGCGGCTTTTTGGTCGTTTTTTGGCTCGATTTGTGGTTGCTGCTGCTCTTGCTTGTAGTTATTTATTATTATTATTGTTGTTGTTGTTGTTGTTATTGTTGTTTTATGTTTACTAATTTATGTTATTTGATATTTAAAGCTATATTTTATTTAGTTGCGTTTTAATGTCAAGCCTTATTCACGTTTTGTCGCATAATGTCTAAAATTAAGAATCACAATGGCGAAAATTTTTATTTTTTATTTATTATTATTATTTTTATTTAATTTAATTTTAATTGTAATAATTTTTTTTTATTATTATTATTATTTGTTACGTTTTTTTTTTTTTTTGACCGTAATTAATGCTAATTATTGTTAAATGATTTTTAATTTGTAGCTTTTGCTTTTTGTTTTTTTTTTATTTTATTTTATTTTTTTTTTGTTTTTATAAATTTTTTGTTGTCTTGTATAATAAAAACTTAGTTAGCAATTAAATTAGTATTGTAATTAAATTTTTTAATTTTTTAATTTTTTTTTTTTTTTTGTCTATTAGAAATAATTATTTAAATTTAAATTTATGAATTATTATTGCCTTGTATTAGATTTTGTATATATTTGCATTGCATTGCAGTTAATTATTTATTTATTTTCCTTATTTTTTTTTATTTTTTTATTTGTTGTTATTGTTCTGCTTTGTTTTTGTTTTTTTGTCTCTAGCTAAATCTTTAGTTTGTTTTATTTATTTTTGTTATTAGAATTAATTGAATATATATTTGAGTTTTTGAGTTTTCTAACTGCAACTGTTAACTCTGTACGCGCACTCTGTCCGCATTGCTCTCGCTTTCCATGTGTGAGTATCCTTAGAGTCCTGTTTTTTTTTACTATCTTTATTATAATATTATAATCCTTCACTGTGGACGATATGAATGTGATATCCGGTGTAGACAGCAGCTGAAAAAAAAATATATATATATATAATATATAATATAAACAGATAAATATGCATCAAATAGCTTAAATATTGATATTAAAATATATTTATTGTATGTGATATGCTATTTGTATACCCTGCAAATTATATATTTATGACTTTATCATAAAAAAAAATTATCTGCAACAGGCTGAAGTAGATGTAGCAGCGCTTTTATATTACAGAGTATCATATAGTCGAGCAATTTGTATGCATAACATAAGACTACAAACTCAAATTGACTGTGAGAAAATGCACATCATTTGTTTTTCCTTATACATACATACATACATACATATATATTTTATATTCATTCTTTGTTTGCCCTAACGCAACAAACGTAGATAAGATGAAACCTGATGATTTCTAAGTCGTCGTCGTCGTCGTCGTCGTAGTCGTCTTCATCGTCTATAGCAATTTATATGCTTGAAGCTATTTTGCAAGCAGTAGAAGCAGCAGCAGTAGCAAGAATATGAAAGCTTCATACAGAGCATGGCAGAGATAGAGAAAGAATGATTGAAGAAATATTTATATATATATATATGTGTGTATGTAGATTTTTGCAAGACTATCAATGTCACAATAAGCACATTATAATATTCTTCTTCTCTTTTCTTCTTCTTGTTCTTCTTCATGTTCATTGTCATAAGTTGCAAGTGCGTTTCAATGCTATTTCTTTGGGCAATTGCTTGCATACAGTCTCAGAATATATAATTAAAAAAATTTGGGTACCAAAAGCTGAGCAGGCAGCAGCTCGATGGTAACGTCAACACATGCTAGCAACCATAGAGAGAAGAAAGAGAGAGAAAGACACTTCACACACACACACACACAGAGAGAGAGAGAGACACACAGTCACAACACTCTGGCATGCACATGATGGTAAATTGACAGTAATTAATAATCGTTACACTTGCGTGTTGCTTCCTCTCTCTCTTTCTCTCTCTCGCTCTCTCTCGCTCACTCTTGCACTGCATTTACTGCCGTTGGCAAGTTGCTCGCTTAACTGGCTGGCAATTTTCCATAGTCAAACACATTGCAGATTCTGTTGCTGTAGCTGTAGCTGATGCTGTTGCTGTTGCTGTTGCTGTTGCTGTTGCCTCTCGCACTGTGTTGCTGCCTGCAAACATCTGGACAGCATGCGAGGTGGCAATTTGTCAAGCAAAACGAATAAGAGCAGCAAGAAAAAAAAATTTATATGTATGTATATATGTGTGTGTGTGTGTGTGTGTAAAAAAAAAATAAAATAAAGTAGAAAAGAAAAGAAAAGAAAATATGTATAAAAAGAGTATTACATGGAAATGAAAATGAATTGACGGGGCCGTCGTGTCGTTGTAGCTTTGTTGTCAAGGGGGCGTGGCAAATTGCAACGCTTCATTTGTTTTGCGGCATGTAACGCGCACAATCAAAGCTATCAACTTGCTTTAACAATCATGCAAAAATTATTCTATAAAAAAAATTTACTTTCTGTCTACAAAAAACTATAATTAATATCGCATAGGCAGCGAAAATGAGTGAACATTATTAAGCGATAAAAACAAAAAAAAAAACACAAATATTTTGTAAATAAATATTATGAAAAAAAACGGTTGCCACTCCCCCTCATACACTCGATGCGCCTGGTTTAGCTTTTAAAGTTGCTTAAAGACGCACAATATGAACATAATGCAATATTATCTGAGATGACAGAGCGAGAGAGACGCAAAAGCTTCTTCTCTCAGTTCAGTTCAGTTGAGTTGAGTTGAGCTGTGCTATGCTGTGCTGTGCTGTGCTGAGTTGAGTTGAGCTAAGTTGAGCTGCTGCTTATTGCACGACCATTCAGCACATTCATATTCACAAATTTTTTTTGTCATATTGCAAAGTGCGCTCAAGCATGCCGCATTCAGTAAAGCTGCCACAGCAATAGCATCAAGCGTTGCCGTTGCCGTTGCCGTTGCCATTGCCATTGCCAACAGATTGAAGTTAAGGAGCACAGCTGTAGCCAAACGTTGTTCTTTGTCCATGCTGTCCGTTCTGTCCTCTGTCGTTGTCGTTGTCGTTTGTCGCCTGTCGGTTGTCGCCTGTCGCTGTTGCCTCAGCTCAACGATCTGTCAACGTCAACGGTGCGTATGATAAATTTTTATTGTACAGTGCTGCCGTTGCCGCTGCCGCTGCCGCTGCCGTTGCTTCTACTGCTGTTGATGCTCAAGCAGCTTTCGCTTCAACAGCTCGCATCTTTGTGGCAATAACAATCCAAACACACACACAAACACACACACTTGTAATAAAAAACTGAAAATAATGAAATATCTAAATATCGTACGGAAAAAAAAAAACAAAAACCATAAGTAAAAAGAGAAGCGCTCAAACGCAGCTAATTATGCATGCGGCTTTATGTTTCCATTCTCTTTTTTTTCAGGCAATAATCTCTACTTACTGCTCTCTATATGCATATAGAAAAAAAAAATGTGATAATATACATAGACAGAACATATATAATACTATATAGTAAGCGAAATCTGGCAGCTGCACACAAAAAAAAAAAAATAATAATAAAATAAAATATAAAAAAAAAATAATCAAAAATAAGGAAAAAAAAAAGCAGAAAGAAGGATTATGCGCACTCCGCAGCTTCTTGCCGTATCCTGCCACATATTTATCACATGACCAACAACAACAACAACAACAACAGCAGAGCGCAGAGCCCAAAGCTTGCCTGCAATAAATAAAATTTTCTCCGCAATTTTCTTTGCTTAAATTAATAGCACAATGCACAATGCGAAACTTTTCGTTTTGTCCCGCAAGCAAAAAAAAAAAAAAAAAAAAAATAGGGGGTAGAAAAAAAACAATATTCTGTAGAATTTTTTTTTTTTATTTATTTTTTTTTCTTATACACATGCAAAAAATCTTGTAAAATTGCGAAAAATTGAGCAAGTGACATATATTTCATCAGAGTTGACATTTTCTAAGCATAAAGATGTCACATAACTTACAAGTGCTTGCAGCACACACACGCATACATAGAGAGCATAGAAAACACAGATAACAACAGCATATGACAGAGCATAACTGACATATGCTATGACATAATATTCATATATTCAAGCCTAGCCATAGGCCAGCAATTTTGCAATAAAGCCATTAAAATAATAAATACTGAAAATTGCTCGACTCAAAGATACCCAGTATAAAAAAAAAAAAATCAAAAAACACTTTGAAGTGTTATAATTTTCATGTTCATCTTACGATCTGGTTTTTGCTTGATATTGAACAAGAATATATAAACTAAAAAATCTCAGCTATGCCTTTCTGTTATTGCTATGCATAAAAATAAAAAAAAAAATACTCATATTTTTTGTTATATATAATTTTATTTAATTGTTGTGCAGTGTAAATTGCATAATTTGAAAATGTAATTAAAAAAGAAAAAAAAAATAAAAAATATATATATATTTAATTAATTGCAGCAATTGTTCTTGTTCTTGTCTGACATATAGTATAACAAACATTTAATTGTCATATAAATATTACATTACACTAATTATCAAGTTAATTTTGATATCAGCCGTGCGACAATTGCAATTGAAACTGCAATCGTTGCATTGCATGGCTAGCAAAGCCATTGGAGGTCACAAGCTGCTGGTAGCCGCAAAAAGGTTGCACATTAAATTGATAAGCTGAGCTTGGTAAAGCATGCGGCATGTGGCATGCGGCAAACGGCAATTAGCCGAGAAATGTGAAATATGAGCGCAGAACGAGACAACAAAATAGTCAGTTGGTGGGTGTAAAGGGGGGAGGCAGGAAAACGGGCGCGCTGTGTTGAATCTGAGCTGCCATTTAAATTGCCAGGTAATTAACCGTTGTCGTTGTCACCTTTAGCTGCTGCCAAGGCAACATGGCTTACACTGCTCTTAGCTGCCTGCTGCCTGCTGCCTGTTTCTACACAAACTCGTCTTCGTTGCCTACCATTACTCAGCACGGTGGCAAGTTCAAAGCAAGTTCATAACAAGTAAACGGCACAAAGTATTGGAGAGCAAACAACAACAGCAAAAAAAAAGTTTAAATTAGGCGTAAAATAGCAAGAGAGAAAGAGAGAGAAGGACAAAAAGAAAGAGAGTGTGAGTGTGAGTGAGAGTGAAAGAGATAGAGAAGAGTGTAATAGACAAACGAGATAGATAGAAAAGAATTAGAGTTCAGCTGCTAAAGTAAAACTCAATCGAGCTGCTACTCTCTCTCTCTCTCTCTCTCTCTCTCTCTCTCTCTCTTTTACTTTCTCCCTTTCTCTATCTCTTTCTATACTCGAAAGCTAGCAAAACGCGGGCAAAGTTTTTGCCGCATAATGCCATAAAGGGAATGAGAATGAAAATCGCTCTGGCAATGCATTAAAAATACATTGTTTTCATTTTGAAAATTCCAACAAAAGTGACGAACAATTTATTAGTCTAACACAAAATGATTAATGATGAAAACTGAACAATGTACATAAGAGAGAAAGAGAGGGAGAGCACAACAGGACAGAAAAGTGAGAGCTGCAAATTACGAACTTGAAACTGCGAACATAGAGTGCGAAATGAAATGAAATATTCGCCGTTCTCTAACTATTTATTATTGACACTATGAATTGTGCAATTATGTTGCTGTCAAAGTTTACATGAAGATTTGTAAGCTCAATGATGCTGAGGCTAAAATTGTTACAACAAACAAAACAAACATTTAATTGAACTCATCACAAAGGGTATAAACAACAAAGCAACAAAACAGCTTGACACTTGACACTTTATTCATATGTAACATATTTCTATTTATATTTTTAGTTACTGAAAGTAAAGTAAACAACGCAAAGAATCAAAGGGGGGTTTTTTTTTTTTGGGTATAAAAAATTTATTTTTATTTAATGTTAACTAAATAATTTAGTACTACAATTGCTCATATGATTTCTTTATGTGTTAAATTATAAAAATATGTGTAATACAGCCCTAAACTTGATGTTTATAAATGAATCAAAGTTAACTAAAGAAAAGAAAAGATATTTTGGTATATAGAATGTTAATTTTTCAAGGAATCTTCCTTCCTTCCAGATCTTATATGGTGTTCCGATCCAGCTCATTTCAACTTATATACAGCTTAGGGCTATAAAAAGTGACTGCGCAAAGTTTCATGCAAAAAACCTTAGAACAGATATTTGGATTTTCAACATTTGAAGTTGATCATGAATATCTATATATATAGGTACGCCTCGGCATGTTCTCATCTATGCTGAAGACTTCTTTGCAGGGATAACAAAAAGTCATTGCAAACTGTTGTTAACTTGTTGGGTTCCTTTCAAACTTCAAACATATATATATATATGTATCCTATACCATATATAATTTAAAATTGACATTTAAATATGATATGGGATTATAATTAGTGAAACTGTCGCTCAAAACACCTTGGGTGTTGGGTTAACGCGTTAGTTGCCGTTGCATAGTCGAAACTATGAAAGTTACAAGCTAATCTCCAAAAGCAGCATCGTCCTGACGTTGGCCACGAGGGAAAGCCAAAAGGTGCAAATACACTAACGCCTCGACTTGGCCTCCCGCCAGAATAACCGCAAGTTATGGCTATGTATATACCTCATATACCTCATTCTCTCCCCTCCGCCTCTAACATTCCCTTGACCACTTTCACTGCTTTCCCCCCTGCTATACCATTGTCTCATTTTTGTATTTTTTTCTTTTTCCGTATCCTGGCTGTCTGACACTAGGGAGTTGAAAGCAAGTGCAAAATTTTTGGTGAGCGCGCTTTAGACCCCAAGGAATATTTAATTAAGGGAGGAGCTGACACCAATGCAAAGGCTAAAGCTGAAAGCTGTAGCTATAGCTGAAGTTAAAGCAGAGTATAGTAGAAGTAAGAGTAGCAAAAGTAGAAGTATAACTGAAAGTAGCAGAAGCTGATGTTTTGTTGTACCCCAGAGAATGAGAATGTTGGCATAGGGATTACTTTGGAGCCAGGCGACTGTGCTGAGAGCTTAGCAACAAAACAACAACACAAAACAACAACAATGAAAAGTAGTTGTAGCCATAGCATCGCATCGTTGCCTTGCGTTGGATCAATAAATGGAAGGTAAAAATGCCAACAGGAAAAAGTGCACACAAAGTTGCAACTTTGAACGGCAATCGGCAATTTGTAAATTTGCAATTGGCAATTGCCAACAACGGAAACGGAAACAGAACAGAAACTGACTGACTGGCTGCATAAGTAACTAGCGCAATATGGTAAGTTCTTCAAAGCATCCGTAAAGTAGAATAAAAAAAAAACAAAATAAAATTAATTATTAATTAATAAATAATTAAATTTAATTTGCAGCCACCAAAGAAAAAATTATCGAAGAAGGAAAAGGCGCGCCTAGAGGCCGAACAGGCCGAACTGTTGCGCATCGAAATGGAAAAAGAAAAGTATATAAACTTAACTAAATTATGTATATAAACTATATTTACACTCACACATACATAGACTAAAAAAATTGGAGGAGGCGCGACAACGTAAAAAACTTGAAATGGAACAAGCAAAACATCGACAGCAACAGGAGGTAGCCGAGAATCGTTTGCGACGTAATCAATTAAAGGATAGCATGCGTTTCTTTGATAATGTTCATATTACAATTGAAGCAATCAAAGCTGGCGAACGTCATCAATGTGATTGGGAGAAATTCATGCGTTGCAATGGTCTACCAAATGCAGCTAGTGCTAGTGATCTACGTAAATATATACATCAATGGCATGCGGATATAGCACGTCGTCAGTATGAGGCACGAAATTGGTTGTTGCGCACGGATGAGCGTACATTGTTGACGCAGGATGCACATGTGGCGGATCTAACACGTGCATCGTTAAGGCAACAGCAGGGTAATCTTGGAGATGTCTATGCGCAGCGCATTAAAGAAGTTTTAGGTGTATGTTCGTTTTTTGGATAAACTCTCACTTTATCCTGCTTACCACTCTCTCTCTCTCTCTCTCTCTCTCTCTCTTACACACACAGATACTTAATGAATTGAATGAATCACTGCTTTATACCAAAGAGCGTGCTGCACATATGGCCATCGATTTAGCCAAACTAAAGACGGAAATGCGTGTATTTCTCAAACATCATCTGGATGAGTTTACGCACAAAACAATGTCGCATATTGAACGTGATATGGAGTAAGTAAAACTGTAGTATAAATATTTACTGGCGTAAAATTTCAATTAAAACAAAAATATATTTTTGCAACAGAATTGACAGACCTGGCGTCTCCAAGCATATTTATAGCTCCGATGTATTTCAGAGCTTTATATGGACCTTCTCCAAGGATGCACAAATGTAAATAATTGAAGTTTAAGCTAAAAAAGCATAGAATCACTGTAGAATTCATATTATCCCTAAAACTTGAATTAACTTTGATCGAAAAAAAAGAAAATCTATTTTTATTTCTCTATTTCTTTCGCACTCACTTTCGCTCTCTCTCTCTCTCTCTTTCCCGTTCAGTGCTGTAAATCCCAAGGCACGAATTGGCGAACAATCGGCACATAATGAAATCGATTTTCCAACTATCGAAATGCAAATCTCACTGCCGCCCACTGTAAGACTCCAAAGTTCGGCATTACGTGGACTTTGGTTAAACTATGATCATTTCAGTGACTATTGTAGCAGTTTTCAGCTACGCCATGCACGCTCTGCCAATGCCAGTAAGTATATCTAAATGGGGTATACTTTTACCTAAAATTTCTTGATTTCTATGCGTATTTCTCTGTCGACTTAGCAATACTACGACAAACAAAACGCGAATGGCGTAAACGTAAAGAGATTCTACAAACAATGTTGGACGAATGCGGACGGGATATACCGCTATCGGAGCTGGAACAATTAACACAGGATCAGCATTCGGCCAGCTCACAGCCAACACGTGAACGCAGCTATGATGTGGATAAATTATATGCACAATATGAGGATGAATTAAATAAAGCACGACGTCGTGCCGTAGGACCCGAGGCATACGGCATGCTTGAAACAGATGTAAATTTGCGTAAATATCGCATTATTGGCGGTGTATATTGCATTGATTTTCTTGAGACACCGCAACAGGATAAACAGCTCAATGCTCGCTCATTTATACGCACCAGTAAGTAAACGCATCAGTTGGACACGCCTACAATTTAATCGTAAATTACGTATCAACAGTTGCTGCCGCCAATAGTCTGATGCATAAGGAATACTATCAGACATATAAGCCACCGCCGCCGGTGTTGCCGGGTGTGCGTCGTCTACCCGAAGAAATTGAGGCTGAGATGCGTATGATTGAGTCAGCATTAGACAAATTGGCATTGGTTACACTACAGTAAGTAACAAAGAAAGAAAGACAGAGAGAGAGAGAGAGAAATAAGAATTGATGTTTATTTAGGTTACCCGATTCAGTTATCTGGTTTGAGCCACCAATTGCTTGCCGCTGGGAGACACATGTCGAGACGCTTGAATCGCAGCTAGCTGATTGCGTTAAGCCGGAAGCAAACGCAGCGGCAACTGCCACAGCTGCCACAGCTGCCGAGGGCACAACAGAAGCTGATACTGCTGTGGCCGCAACCACAGCCACGCCTACCGAAGCAACACCATTGTCAACAAATGCACAGCCAAGTCCACTCAAAATGTCTCCGCGTGGTCCAGCTAAATTGCGCTCACAGAAATCTGATTTAACCGGACACCCAATGGGACAGGGACAAAAACTAACGGAAATTGGAGATTTTGATTTGCGTGCAATACCAAGTAATGTTGATCTCTATGGACTGGTTAAGGATTTTATTGTGCCACGTTTACCACAAGGTTTCTGTGTACGTATCGAACAACAGACACCGCAATCAAGCAGCGGACAACCGCAGCGTCAAGTAATGTATCTAGCACGTCAGACACATGTGCGATTAGGTCAAGGCATAACAACAACAACAACGACAACTTCGAAATCAGCAGAAGCATCAACATATCAAGTTCCCAAAAAAATAGAAGCTAGTCTGGGAATTGGTGCTGAATTTCTAGATACCGATGAGCCTGCAGAATTATTTCCGCCACTATGCTTTGACAAGCAATTGAAATTTCGCTCACAGCCGCGTCCACCGCCAGTAACGCCTAGCTCATATTATTTATTCTCACAATTGATCGAAGATATGGATCGTTTGTGGCAGTTGCAGTTGCCACGCGAACAACAGGAAGAAATGTTGCAACAAATATCCGAACAACTGTCAGCCAATGGCTCACAACATGATGTTAACGAAGAGCTATCGACTGACGATGTACAGCCACTGAGCCAGGAACTTGTCGAAGTGCTACAGCCGGCAACAGCTGCTGCTGCCTTTGCCTATTACACTGGCATTTCGTTTGTACGTGACTCACAGCAGTCCGATACACAACCGGAAGCAGAGACATCACCCAAATCTGGCGGAAGTCTGGACAGTAGTGATGATGATGATGATGATGATCAAGATGATAGCATGCTGCAGCTGCTCGAGGGTATCAATGGTAATGATTCATCAGCAGCTGCTACGCTACAGCAAATTAACAGTGGCAACAACAACAGCAACAGTGACAATTGTGACAGTGAAACGTTAGTAAAAAAAAAAAAAACAGAAAATTTATAAATTTTAGTCAATAAATTTCAATGAATTTTATTTTAACAGACGTAAACACAAGTTAAGCAGCACAGCGGCGATTACACAAGGCAAGTGGAGCACACGTGATGTTCATGATACTAAGTTCAATGAGGATAAACTTTCTATACAATTTCGCACTGGACGACTAGGTAAGTTTTGCTAGGCAATGAGAAAATATTCTTATCGATAGTGAAATTAACTTTAGGAACTGTTTCATTATCTGTTCTCTATTCTTGCCATAACACAGGTATCTTTGGATTTGCGCTAAACAAATATAGTAATATGCCATATCAAACTTGGGATCTACGACCAGACATGAAAAAGTCAGTTACAATTACCTTACATTTCAATTGTATTTTCAATTTTAAAAATTATTACAGTCCTGGTACAATTTTATTCAGTTTTACTGCCTCACTCATCAGTCTAGATATGACCATCACCAGTGCTGGCTATACGGTCAACAATTTTCAAGGAGGCAGCACTCAAATTATAACAGACATGCTTGGCAAGACAATGTCTTTGGCCGAATTGAAGGCAACATTAATTTTATCAGCAGTTGACATATTTCCAGATGAGGATGCCTTCTGCTATACGGAAGGATCATGTGAAAAGAATTATGTGATGGAAATGCATACATATGCCTGCATTTCAACACTTGCCTTATCACATAATTTCAGTTGGTCACGTTGGAATCTATTGGCAGGATCACGCACTGCTGTCCTATTAATACGTGAATTACTCGAAGGCAAAAAAGTTCCATATTATTCCACATTATTGGTAACACCATTGAAAACCTCAATTATTGATTGTACCGAAGTATCGGCAAGTTTCAATGCTGTTGGCATTCCTGGCATGGAATATTATGCAGATCTATATCAATTATCTCAATCCCATGCACAGCCCGTTAGTTTGGAGAAACAACGTATTATGAATCCATTGCTTAGAGATAATATTGCTGGTATACTAAAAGGTATAAGACCTTTAAGTTTCTGTTAACAATTGATAAATGAAATAAAATGTAACGCAATGTAATATTTAACATCAGCTAAAATGTGTTTTCCGAATAACACTTTAAAAATTTTTGCACAAAATTAAGCTGAATAAATATAATTAGACATAACGAGTTACTAAATATGTTATGCATGGGTTAAGTGCAGACAACTCAACTTAACCGCAAAGCCAACAAAAAAAAAAAAAAACCAAAAGCTGAAACAAACTCTATGCATCCTTATCAAATTTACTTCACTTTCCTTTCCTTTCGTTTTTTGATATATTTTTTTTTTTTTCATCTTGTGCGTCTAACAGTTTTTTGATATTTTCCACACCTAACTTTTTGCAAGTTCATCCTTAACAAGTAAGAAAACTATAATCGTATGTGCTTGACTATATTACACCCAGTAGCCACGTAGGCAACTACATATGGAATCCAGGATTATTTTCATAAGCTCAACGCTTTCTATGGACAATATGTTTTCCAAGAATTTTTAATGTATTCGAAATATTTCTATAAGAATGAGATTCTTATATTTTTTTTTTTGCTCTTGAGTTCGGATACTCTTTCAGCTGTCCTGGATTCGCTTGCAACACTTACAAGTAACTAATGTGAGGGATCTAGCTTATAATTTCTGGAATCCAGGCATTTGTAGGATTAGATGGACTATTCTTTTCTGTTGATACTAAGCAAGAATATTTATACGCTGTGTCATGCCAAATTCTGATTATTGTCACTAAGTTATATTACCGGCCATACCCTTTGATTACTGGGTATAAAAATCTTACTTAGAAAATATGAGTATATATATATGTATGTATGAGTCTCAAGTTGTGGTTATAAGTAACTGTTGAAATTATTCATTTGAAAGTACTCAGTACTCAGCACATGGTACTTAGTACTCAGTATACAGTATTCAGTATTCAGTATTCAGTATTCGTAGTTCTCTTGAACAAGTTGTAAAAGTTACCGTTACCACTTGGGTCGAAAATCTGCAAGTTGATTGCAACGTTGAGTGTCAATTGGACATACTCATGCAAGACAAACACAAAGACACACACACACACAAAGAGATACACACACACACACACACACACTGTAGTCTGGAGTTTTTCAATTAAAGCATAAAAATAAATATGACTACATGGCAAAAATGTTGGCCAAGTGCTCATATATTTTAGCCCTCTCGACAATTTATGCAAAAATGAAATGAAAGCCAAGCTAACAAATGTTACACAGCGTTGAGAGCTGCAGACAACTAAAACTATACAAACACACACACACACACACACACATACACACTGTCAGTCACCCACAAACACACATACATTAACACACTCACACACATACATATACATATACATGTACATATACTATTCTCTTTCTTTAGTTATTCTATGTGCTTTTACTTTCTGCTGTTTTTTTTTTTTTTTTATACTTTTCCGATTTTCCATTTTTACTGCGGGCTGCTAACAAAATTTATGCTCTGACAGCTAAGCCGCATCAACTTTTTGCAAAAGGTCACAAACTGCCAACTGGGCAACTGGTGACCAGCAAATGTTAAGGGATTGTGAGTGTAGGGTAATGTTGCCACTGTGCGCCGCCCTTTTTTCATCTTTTTGTTTTGTGGGTGTGACAAAGTTTAAAAAGTCAGAATTAGCTAGCGTTTAATTTCATCTGCCAATCGAGTGGCAAGCGACACACACAAACAGTCAACGTTTACTTCAACTGTGTCAGCAAAAAAAAAAAAAAAACAAAGATCTAAAACAGTAGCAGTAGCAGCAGTGGCAGAAGTTGGTCCTGAAAATGAATCCATAAGCACACACAGACAGTGCGAGGCAAACACAAACACAAACATCGAGAGAAAGCGACTTTGAGCTCATTATGTATGAATGAAATGATGAGAGCAGCATAACTTAACTTATCTTCTTTACTCTTTCTTTTTCTCCCTCTCTCTCTCTCTCTCTGTTATGCTAGCTCATACATAAGAAAATACAATTTTGTAAAAGATGCCGCAACTATGTTAATAACTGAACTATATAAGTTTTACTACTTTGTTTTCTTGCCTCTCACTGGCAATATTAATAAACAACTGCAAAATAAAACAGGCGGCGTAATTTTAACATAAAAAAATATAAAAAATATTTTTTAAGTGAAAATAAAATTACAAACTAAAAAAATAAAGAAAATAAAAATAAATAAAATAATAATATTAATACATAAAGAATTAAATGAAATTTAAATAAAGAAATAATAAAAAACTTCAGTCATTTCCAAGAATTAAAGAAAATAATAAATTTCTGTTACCACTAAAAGGACAAACAAAAATAGTTTACATCATTTCAGAGACAAAATTAACGAATATTTGTTATACATGAAATACAAGAAAAGTTTATTTTTCTGTATATTAACAGGTCTATATCAACTAACAGATTCATGTGTATTAATAGAGTCTGGTATATTAACCAAAATTATGTAAATTAACAGTTAACAGCAACTGCTTTTGCTGCTAGTGTCTGTTCGCCTGGTATTTCATAGTGAATTTTATACGTTCATTTCGGTATGTTTGACTCTGACATAGTCTGCATTCTTTTTGCGCTTTTTCTTTCTTATAATGGAAATTGTTTTATTTGTATGAAATATAATATTAACAAAAAAAAAAAGGGCAGGAAATTTCTTTATTAAAATTATTAAAAAACAAAATTATTTTTTTTGTTGGCATCCCTGAAATAAAATAGAGCTAAACTCATGTTTCAAATTTGGCATCCCCGGAATAAAGTAGAGCTAAACTCAGGCATCCTATTTGACATCCACGGAATAAAGTAGAGCTACACTTACGATTTTTATTTAGCAACCCTGAAATAAAGTAGGGCTAAGCTCAGGTTTCCTATTTGGCATCCCTGAAATAAAGTAGAGCTACACTCAGGTTTCCTATTTGGCATCTCTGAAATTAAGTAGAGCTAAACTCAGGCGTCCTATTTGACATCCCCGGAATAAATTAGAGCTATACTCGGGTTTCTTATTTGGCTTCCCTGAAATAAAGTAGAGCTACACTAAGGTTTCCTATTTGGCATCCCTGAAATGAAGTAGAGCTAAACTCATGCGTCCTATTTGACATCCCCGGAATAAAGTAGAGCTAAACTCAGGCGTCCTATTTGACATCCCCGGAATAAAGTAGAGCTACACTTACGATTTTTATTTAGCATCCCTGAAATATAGGAGAGTTACATTCGGGTTTCTTATTTGGCATCCCTGAAATGTAGTAGAGCTAAACTTAGGCGTCCTATTTGACATCCCCGGAATAAAGTAGAGCTACACTCATGTTTCAAATTTGGCATCTCTGAAATAGAGTAGAGCTACAGTCGAATTTTTTATTTTATATTCTTAAAATAAGTAGAGTGTAATGCAAAATCCATTCAAAAATGACATACATCTTGTCTTATTACAGGCTTCAACTTGAAAGTCCGATAAGTCCAAGCATATAGTTTAGCCGCACTTTCTATGTACTTAAATCTTGGTATTTTTTTTTTGTGCAGTATCTGAAAGTTTTACAGTGAGACGTGTAAGAGGGGAAAATACGTAAGCCGCACGTTTTGTTGGTGTTGCTTTTGTAGCAGGTGTCAAAAACGGAAACGGAAATGTTGCTTGGACTTGGCAACACAGAAATACGAAATGCCGCAAATCAGCCACAATCCGCTTGCCGCTTACCTGCTGCCAACTGCCTGATGCCTGCTGCCTGCTGACTGCCACATTTTGCAACAGGCAACCACACAACTGTGTTCTGCGGTTAAAGCATGCTCATTGACAACAACAACAACAACAACAACAACAACAACAACATAAATCGAGGCAGAATGAGATAGAGAGAAAGAAAGAAAGATAGAGGATGAGAGATAAACCACAGCTAAAAAAAAATTATTTGAAAATTAAGTGCTAAATGTGTCAGCGTCGAGCGTAGAATGACGAGGGACGAGGGACGTACGAGACGCAACGAGTGACGAGATGCGGTACGTGCAAACATGTTAAATCTTGTTTTATTTTGTTTCATTTCGTTTCGATTCAATTTAGGGGATTCAGCGTCTGCTGCCATTGCTGCCACTGCTGCCATCGCTACCATCGTTGCCATTGCCACCACTGCGGCTGCTTAGCTCAACCAGAAGAACAAACACTTTTTAATTATTTATTCATATAGTACGAGCAGAAAGGGGGTGGGAGGGAGGAGTGGAAATGAGGAGGTTGGAGGTAGTACAGAGTGTAGGCTGTGTAGCATTGAGCATGGTAGGCGTGGCAGTCAGTCGCTCATTAACAAAACAAACGACAGGCACAGCCCAAAAAGCAGGCAGACAAACAGGCGCCGCGGGAAAAAGTATACGAGGCGGCACAGAACGCGCAAAGGAGGCACATGGCAAATGCGAGGGCGGACGCTGGAGCCAGGAGGCGATGGTGGTGCGGGTGGTGTTGGTGTTGGTGGAGCAAATATGTTTTGCCGAATCGCAGACAGCTGGGCGCCCACTGGCACTAATGCTGACGTGGCCGGTGACCTTCATAAACACACGCTCACAAACACACACAATGATTTCTATACGCATTACGTTGCGTATACGACGCGTGTGACTAAAAGAAAAAAAAAAAAAGAAAAGGAAAACAAGAAATTGAAAGTAGGAACGTCGCATTAAGAAATAACTCGCTCTGAATATGTTAATTTGCCAGTCAGGACATTTAACATGTACATAAACATATACATATACATATACATATACATGTGCGTGTGTGAGTGTATGTAGCTGTATCTGTATCTCTGCATATGTAGCTATATCTGTAGCTTTAGCTGTCGATAGAGCTACGAGCTGGCAAATGTAACTACATCTACACCAAAGATCGAGCACAGACACAAAAACAAACACAAAATCGTTGTTTATTAATTTATTTTAATTACATATATATATATATATATATATATATATATATATATATACATATATATTATATATATATTAATATGTAATTAGATATATGTATGCATATATGCATAGTGATATATTATTATTCTTATACAATATTTTATTTGTTTCCTAAATTACTCTCCAAGAAAAATATGAAAGAAAACTTATCTAAAAACTTATCTTTGGAGAAAACTTTATATACAAAAACTCAATTATTGGCCTATTATTCAAATCTTGTAAGTTTCAGTTGTATAACTTAAGAAACAGCAAAGTATGGGTCCTACGGCAGCTATATCATATAGTAGACCATTCTGGCCGGTTCCGAATTAAATACTGCTTACGGACATAGGGAGTATGTGTCTAAAGTTTCATTGAGATATCTATAAAACTGAAAGTAAAGTTTGGGTTTAAACAGTCGGACTGACATTGGACATTTGAATTCTCCTGACGACGCTGATCAAGAATATATATTTAGAGTACTGACCTATGATATATAAAAGACCTATGAGTTATAAAAGTATTTTCGAGATACAAAACTATCTATGAGATTTAAAGGTATCTTTTAGATACAAAAGTAACTTTGAGATACAAAAGTATCTATGTGATAAAAAAATTATCTTTGAGATATAAAAGTATCTATGAGATACAAAAGTAACTATGAGATACAAAAGTATCTATGAGATACAAAAGTATCTATGAAATACAAAAGTATCTGTAAAATAAAAATGTATCCATGAGATACAAAAGTATCTTTGAGATACAAAAGTATCTTAGAGATGAAAAAGTAACTTTGAGATAAAAAAGTATCTCTGAGATATAAAAGTATCTTTGAGATACATAAGTATCTATGTGATAAAAAAATTATCTTTGAGATATAAAAGTATCTATGAGATACAAAAGTATCTGTAAAATAAAAAAGTATCCATGAGATACAAAAGTATCTATGAGATACAAAAGTATCTTAGAGATGAAAAAGTAACTTTGAGATATAAAAGTATCTTTGAGATACATAAGTATCTATTAGATACAAAAGTATCTGTAAAATAAAAAAGTATCTGTAAAATAAAAAAGTATCCATGAGTAACAAAAGAGTCTTTGAGATACAAAAGTATCTATGAGATACAAAAGTATGTGTAAAATAAAAAAGTATCCATGAGATACAAAAGTATCTGTAAAATATAAAAGTATCTATACAATACAAAAGTATTCTTGAGATACAAAAGTATCTTTCAGATAGAAAAGTATCTATGAGATTCAAAAATTATCTTTCAGATCAAAAAGTAACTTTGAGATACAAAAGTATCTTTGATCTGAAACTATGAATCTATTATAAGCAAAAATTAAATGAATTCCGTTACAGAAAAGAGAAAAATATAATGTAAATAACTTCAGAGCCAAAAATGACGAAATCAATGGATTTTCATACTAAAGTATTAAGCGAAGCGAAACTAGCCAAGCCGACGCGTGAAAATTAAAAGAAATTTAAATTTCAGTTCGGGAGAAAGGGAAAAACAAATCGCATGCTAAAAGTATTCCATGGAAATATTTACAGTACTGTTAATATTAATCTGTTATTTACAGAAATATGTTATAACGAATGTTAACATTAACAGTAACATCCCAAAAAACTAAGTTGATGAAATAGAATCATACAAGGGTAAAATACTTTATAGTTTATAGCTATAGTTCAGCGCCTATTTGTGGTTACATTTCGATAGGCCACAAAGACAAGTTTTTATAGGAACTTTCAGAAAAAGCAATTAGCCAGCAGCCAAAGTAAATGAAGTATTCCAATTTCATAAGCTTTTCATTTTGCTGTTGCTGTTTGCCAATGCTGCATGTTTTTGTTGCCGTTGCCCTTGTTGTTGTTGCTGTTGTTGTTAGATCGCTTGTCAGCTGTCAGTTATAACTGTTATGCTAGTTGATGGTAAGGAAAAATAGAAAAAAAAAGAGAGAAAAAATAAAGGAACTAAAACGCGATTGTTGCACGTACGTAACATAAGACATTAGCAACATTCCCGGGGCATTAGCATAGAGTCATAAAAGTAACGGTACATCCATTTAAATGCCACATTTGCTGAGAGTTTTTTTTTTTGCGGAGCATAGACAGCAAAGCATAGACACATCGAGAAAGAGACAACATATGTGGGAGTGAGTGAGTGTGCGAGTGAGAGAAAGAGAGAGATAGAAGTGTTAGATAGTATGTAGTAATAGTAGCAAAAGCAACTTGCATAATGCTGCTAGTCGTCTGCCACATACGAGAAACAACAACGACAACAACAGCAGCAGCAACATTGCTGATGCTGAGCATCTTTCTTTTGCCCATGGCCTCAGTTTTGCTAAGTTGTTTAGCTACGTTTGCTGCTGCTACTGCTGCTGCTGCTGCTACTGCTGCTTCTACTACTGCTGCTTGCTGTTGTCGCGCATTATCACAGCAGGCTGGCGTAGCAACAAAAGCCATTGGCGCACATTACATGTGTTAAATGACAAAACATAACTATGCATATACTCTACTTTCTTCATATGTCTCTCTCTCTCTCACACACTGTCTTTCTCTCTCTTTCTCTGTGTGTGTCTGCATGAATTTTTACTTTAATCAAGGCAAAGGTAGTGCGCTGCTGTTGCCTGCCGCAAACAATAAATTTTGCAGCTAACACTTTGTCTATGTGTTTATACCCAGCATCTCAATGCTTATAATAAGGTATATTGATTTTTTCTACAATTAACAAATGTGTCTGGGTGGCAAAAGTAGGCGTGGCTAAGTACATGAAATAATAAAATATTTGCAAAAAAAAAAAAAAAATATAAAAATTTATTAGCAGAAGCGCAGCATCTAAAATGTAAACTTTGCAAAAATTTTTGTCTGCTCAATTATGCGTCTGCACGTAGATCTTGAAGGCTATAAGAGCTACAGTGTTCAAATTTATTGCAGAGTAACTGTTTGAGTTGCAGTTGCAACATGTTTATTATAAATCTTCGTCACGCACTGTATACAACTGATAAAATCAAAGTTAAGCTGATAAAAATATGTTTAAGAAGCGCAAATTTTGCTGCTAGCCAATTGATTTTTTATACACACTTAATGCTTTTTATTGTGAATATTTGACATAAATTTCAATGCAAATCGTGCAATAAATATAATAATTACATTAGCTTAAAGTTAAATGCTGCATAACTTGTAGTCGTGCATATTTATCTATTTTTTTTCTTTTTTTTTTTCATTTCTTCTACTTCTCTCTCACTGCTTGTGTGTGTGTGTGTGTGTGTGTGTCTGTGTATAGTGGTAATTTTAGTGTAGCAAGCATATACATATGTGCATGCTCTATAGCACAGGTGAATTTAATGCGTTTGCTGCTTTTGTAACATTTTCAACTGACGCGCCACCGCCCGTTGGCATTAAATTCGCATTTTGCCAAGCTCAGGCTCTGAATGCTCAGAGGCGACTCACGCGCACTCACGAAAGTATGCAACGTAATTTAAGTTAATAGCAGGCCGACTTTGAGGGACTACGTTTGCACCTCCCCTCCCCCCCTCCCTTTCTACACACCACACACATTCAAGTCTATTCAAATTACAATTCATTATGCCAGCGGCTGAGTGTGTTGTGTGTGTGTCTATGTCTGTGTCTGTGTCTGTGTGGCAGCTGCAGCTTGAGAACTTCCGCTTCGCAAGCAGCACTTGAATTGCATTGTTGTTGCTGCTGTTGCTGCTGTTGCTGCTGCTGCTGTTGTTGCTGCAGGGCCAACGCAATCGTCAGCATCATGTGTGGCATAACCAGTATGCTGTCTCTTTTCAGCCTAGTTGTTTTGCAACATGTGGTGTAGCATACACACAAAGACACACACACACACACACACAGAGACACAGCGATTGTTGTCGCCATTGTTGTTGCTTTAGCAATTTGCGTCAAATTTCGAGTTTAAGTGTCAATTACAACAAGCAAAACAAGGCGAACACTTTCGACTGCTGCTGCTGCTGCTGTTGCTGCTGTTGCAGCGCTTTTACACCTGTCTGCCACTCACACACACACACACACACACACACACAGTCAAACAAATACACCTACACATGCTTAATGCCCCATGCCGCATGCCACACATGCCACATGTGTATTACCCCGCTGTCAACGTTCGTCAAGCTGTCAGCTTTTGCTTTTCATTTCATTTCGTTTCGTTTTTATTATACCCTGCAATTTTATCTCCATAAGCTATGCACAGTCTATAAACAATTTATATATCTTATATATCTTATACTACTGCAGGGTATATGTCAAGTCAGGTGCAATGCCGCTGCTGCTGCTGCTGCTGCTAGCACTGTCACTTGCTTTATTTTTTTATTCTTTTTTTTTTTTGTAGCTTTGCTTTTACTTTAGTTTTTCTTTAGCTTTTGCCTCGTTTTTAACCTCAATTTTTACGCCTAGGATGCTGCCTGCCACCTGCCATCAAATTGGTGTCGTCTATGTGTGTGTGTGTGTGTGTGTGTTGATGTTGGTGTGTTTGCTAAAATTTGACCTGCCTTCAAGCTGTCGTTGTTGTTGCTGTTGTTGTTGCTGTCGTTGTTGCCTCTTGACGAAGACGACGCCGACGACTTTTGACTTTCTGCGTTGGCATTTTGACACAGTTGATTACAGCGCCACCTAGCGACCGCACGCCACTAAGCGAACTAGATATATATATATATATATATATACTATATATTATATATATGTGTGTATGTGTGTAGCGTTGTAGGGGCGACTGTGGCAAGGTTGTGTGACAACGGCTGATGGCAATATTTATGCAAATGGAACACTGAGTAAGCCACGCGCAGCTCAAGCGGCTGCAAAAAAGTTTCTCATACATTTTAGGATGCGCGCAGCACACACAGACCACATACAGTGCGAGTAAAAACGATAGAGAAAGAGAGAAAGGGAGTGAGAGAGAGAGAGAGAGAGAGAGAAGAGAGAAGAGAACATTGCATGAAATTCGTTTGTGTTTATTAATTACATTCCATAATTTATGCATTCCATTTGAATTATTTACTGTACGATTGTAAATTCTTGCAGCACGCAAAAACCAAAATATTTCATATATGTCTCTCTGTGTGTGTGTGTGTGTCTGTGTGTGTGTGTTTGTATTCTTGTATATGCTTAAAAGTTATCAACAATAAAAAAGTTTAACGAAAATATTTACAAAACACACAAACACCCAAAAAAAAAAACAATTAAATTTACTTGAAATTTTGTTACTTTCATGATATTTTATTACATTTATCATAGATTGTTGTCATATAACTTGTCAGATAAGATATAGCAATAAGTTATATATATATATATATATATATATATATATATATATATATATATATATATATATATTTGTTATATCATTACTTATACATATTTATCAGCTGGAACATTTTTTATACGTAATATTTATGACTGTTTAAATAGTTGTCATATTTTGCCAGATATTGATATGACCATTGAAAATGAGACATGCAAGAGACTTTAAAGTATATTACTAATCAGACTTCAGATTTCATCAGATCTAAGCATGAGCTGAGCTATGAGCCTGCTATATGACAGTCTAAATAGTTGTCATATTGTGTCAGATATTGATATGACCATTGAAAATGAGACATGCAAGAGACTTTAAAGTATATTACTAATCAGACTTCAGATTTCATCAGATCTAAGCATGAGCTGAGCTATGAGCTGCTATATGACAGTCTAAATAGTTGTCATATTGTGTCAGATATTGATATGACCATTGAAAATGAGACATGCAAGAGACTTTAAAGTATATTACTAATCAGACTTCAGATTTCATCAGATCTAAGCATGAGCTGAGCTATGAGCTGCTATATGACAGTCTAAATAGTTGTCATATTGTGTCAGATATTGATATGACCATTGAAAATGAGACATGCAAGAGACTTCAAGTAAATTACTGATCAGATTTCCAGAATTTAACCACATTAAGTATCATAATTAAGCTATGAGCTGCTATACGACAGTCTATATTGTTGCCATATTATGCCAGATATTGATATGACCATTGAAAATGGGATATATAAGAAAAATAAATTATTTATGTCAATATATTACTATTACTAAAAATTAGATTCCAATATTTGTAGCATTCAAAGTATTATACATAAGGTATGACCTGCTATATGACAGTTTAAATAGTTGTTGTCATATTGTGACAGACATAAATATGACCATAGAAAATGAGACTTATAAGAGACTTCAAGTATATTACTAATCAGATTTCAAGAATTTAAGCTTATCAGTTATCATATTTAAGCTATGAGCTGATATATGACAGTCTAAATAGTTGTCATATTGTGCCAGATATTGATATGACCATAGAAAATGAGACATGCGAGAGACTTTAAAGTATATTACTAATCAGACTTCAGATTTCATCAGATCTAAGCATATCATGTATCATATTTAAGCCATGGCCTGATATATGACAGTTTAAATAGTTGTCATATTGTGCCAGATCTTGATATGACCATAGAAAATGAGACTGCATATAGCATCATACAAGTAAAATACTAATGCAAGATTTGAACAATTTGATTAGTAATATACTTGAAGTCTCTTATATGTCTCATTTTCTATGGTCATATCAATATCTGGCACAATATGACAACTATTTAGACTGTCATATAGCAGCTCATAGCTTAAATATGATAACTGATAAGCTTAAATTCTTGAAATCTGATTAGTAATATACTTGAAGTCTCTTGCATGTCTCATTTTCTATGGTCATATCAATATCTGGCACAATATGACAACTATTTAGACTGTCATATATCAGGCCATGGCTTAAATATGATACATGATATGCTTAGATCTGATGAAATCTGAAGTCTGATTAGTAATATACTTTAAAGTCTCTCGCATGTCTCATTTTCAATGGTCATATCAATATCTGGCACAATATGACAACTATTTAAACTGTCGTATAGCAGCTCATAGCTTAAATATGATAACTGATAAGCTTAAATTCTTGAAATCTGATTAGTAATATACTTGAAGTCTCTTATAAGTCTCATTTTCAATGGTCATATAAATATCTGGCACAATATTACAACTATTTAGACTGTCATATAGCAGCTCATAGCTTAAATATGATGCATGATATGGTTAGATTTGATGAAATCTGAAATCAACTATATAGACTGTCATATATCAGGCCATGGCTTAAATATGATACATGATATGCTTAGATCTGATGAAATCTGAAGTCTGATTAGTAATATACTTTAAAGTCTCTCGCATGTCTCATTTTCAATGGTCATATCAGTATCTGGCACAATATGACAACTATTTAAACAGTCATAAATATTACGTATAAAAAGTGTTCAAGCTGATAAATATGAATAAGTAATGATATAACAAATATATATATATATATATATATATATATATATAGTTAACTTATTGCTATATCTTATCTGACAAGTTATATGACAACAATCTATGATAAATGTAATAAAATATCATGAAAGTAACAAAATTTCAAGTAAATTTAATTGTTTTTTTTTTTTGGGTGTTTGTGTGTTTTGTAAATATTTTCGTTAAACTTTTTTATTGTTGATAACTTTTAAGCATATACAAGAATACAAACACACACACAGACACACACACACACACACACGAGAGAGACATATATGAAATATTTTGGTTTTTGCGTGCTGCAAGAATTTACAATCGTACAGTAAATAATTCAAATGGAATGCATAAATTATGGAATGTAATTAATAAACACAAACGAATTTCATGCAATGTTCTCTTTCTCTCTTCTCTCTTCTCCCTCTCTCTTTCTCTCACTCCCTTTCTCTCTTTCTCTATCGTTTTTACTCGCACTGTATGTGGTCTGTGTGTGCTGCGCGCATCCTAAAATGTATGAGAAACTTTTTTGCAGCCGCTTGAGCTGCGCGTGGCTTACTCAGTGTTCCATTTGCATAAATATTGCCATCAGCCGTTGTCACACAACCTTGCCACAGTCGCCCCTACTACGCACACACATACACACATACACACATATATATAATATATAGTATATATATATATATATATATATCTAGTTCGCTTAGTGGCGTGCGGTCGCTAGGTGGCGCTGTAATCAACTGTGTCAAAATGCCAACGCAGAAAGTCAAAAGTCGTCGGCGTCGTCTTCGTCAAGAGGCAACAACGACAGCAACAACAACGACAGCTTGAAGGCAGGTCAAATTTTAGCAAACACACCAACATCAACACACACACACACACACACACATAGACGACACCAATTTGATGGCAGGTGGCAGGCAGCATCCTAGGCGTAAAAATTGAGGTTAAAAACGAGGCAAAAGCTAAAGAAAAACTAAAGTAAAAGAAAAAAAAAAAAAAAAAAAAAAAAAAAAAAAAAAAAAAAAAAAAAAAAAAAAAAAAAAAAAAAAAAAAAAAAAAAAAAAAAAAAAAAAAAAAAAAAAAAATAATTTGAATAGACTTGAATGTGTGTGGTGTGTAGAAAGGGAGGGGGGGAGGGGAGGTGCAAACGTAGTCCCTCAAAGTCGGCCTGCTATTAACTTAAATTACGTTGCATACTTTCGTGAGTGCGCGTGAGTCGCCTCAGAGAGCATTCAGAGCCTGAGCTTGGCAAAATGCGAATTTAATGCCAACGGGCGGTGGCGCGTCAGTTGAAAATGTTACAAAAGCAGCAAACGCATTAAATTCACCTGTGCTATAGAGCATGCACATATGTATATGCTTGCTACACTAAAATTACCACTATACACAGACACACACACACACACACACAAGCAGTGAGAGAGAAGTAGAAGAAATGAAAAAAAAAAAGAAAAAAAATAGATAAATATGCACGACTACAAGTTATGCAGCATTTAACTTTAAGCTAATGTAATTATTATATTTATTGCACGATTTGCATTGAAATTTATGTCAAACATTCACAATAGAAAGCATTAAGTGTGTATAAAAAATCAATTAGCTAGCAGCAAAGTTTGCGCTTCTTAAACATATTTTTATCAGCTCAACTTTGATTTTAGCAGTTGTATACAGTGCATGACGAGGATTTATAATAAACATGTTGCAACTGCAACTCAAACAGTTACTCTGCAATAAATTTGAACACTGTAGCTCTTATAGCCTCCAAGATCTACGTGCAGACGCATAATTGAACAGACAAAAATTTTTGCAAAGTTTACATTTTAAATGCTGCGCTTCTGCTAATAAATTTTTATATATTTTTTTTTTTTTTGCAAATATTTTATTATTTCATGTGCTTAGCCACGCCTACTTTTGCCACCCAGACACATTTGTTAATTTTAGAAAAAATCAATATACCTTATTATAAGCATTGAGATGCTGGGTATAAACACATAGACAAAGTGTTAGCTGCAAAATTTATTGTTTGCGGCAGGTAACAGCAGCGCACTACCTTTGCCTTGATTAAAGTAAAAATTCATGCAGACACACACAGAGAGAGAGAGAAAGATAGTGTGTGTGTGAGAGAGAGAGAGAGACATATGAAGAAAGTAGAGTATATGCATAGTTATGTTTTGTCATTTAACACATGTAATGTGCGCCAATGGCTTTTGTTGCTACGCCAGCCTGCTGTGAAAATGCGCGACAACAGCAAGCAGCAGTAGTAGAAGCAGCAGCAAACGTAGCTAAACAACTTAGCAAAACTGAGGCCATGGGCAAAAGAAAGATGCTCAGCATCAGCAATGTTGCTGCTGCTGCTGCTGTTGTTGTTGTTGTTGTTTCTCGTATGTGGCAGACGACTAGCAGCATTATGCAAGTTGCTTTTGCTACTATTACTACATACTATCTAACACTTCTATCTCTATTTTTCTTACTCGCTCACTCACTCCCACATATGTTGTCTCTTTCTCGATGTGTCTATGCTTTGCTGTCTATGCTCGGCAAAAAAAAAAAACTCTCAGCAAATGTGGCATTTAAATGGATGTACCGTTACTTTTATGACTCTATGCTAATGCCCCGGGAATGTTGCTAATGTCTTATGTTACGTACGTGCAACAATCGCGTTTTAGTTCCTTTATTTTTTCTCTCCTTTTTCCTTACCATCAACTAGCATAACAGTTATAACTGACAGCTGACAAGCGATCTAACAACAACAAGGGCAACGGCAACAAAAACATGCAGCATTGGCGAACAGCAACAGCAAAATGAAAAGCTTATGAAATTGGAATACTTCATTTACTTTGGCTGCTGGCTAATTGCTTTTTCTGAAAGTTCCTATAAAAACTTGTCTTTGTGGCCTATCGAAATATAACCACAAAATAGGCGCTGAACTATAGCTATAAACTATAAAGTATTTTACCCTTGTACGATTCTATTTCATCAACTTAGTTTTTGGGATGTTACTGTTAATGTTAACATTCGTTATAACATATTTCTGTAAATAACAGATTAATATTAACAGTACTGTAAATATTTCCATGGAATACTTTTAGCATGTGATTTGTTTTTCCCTTTCTCCCGAATTGAAATTCAAATTTCTTTTCATTTTCACGCGTCGACTTGCTGCTAGTTTCTATTCGCCTAATACTTTATTCTGCAAAATCCATTGATTTCGTCATTTTTGGCTATTTATTTATTTATTTACATTATATTTTTCTCTCTTCTGTAACGGAATTCATTTAATTTTTGCTTATAATAGATTCATAGTTTCAGATCAAAGATACTTTTGTATCTCAAAGTTACTTTTTAATCTGAAGGATAATTTTTGAATCTCATAGATACTTTTCTATCTGAAAGATAGTTTTGTATCTCAAGAATACTTTTTTATTTTTAAAGATTCTTTTGTATGTCAAAGATACTGTTTTATCCCATAGATACTTTTATATCTGTAAGATACTTTTGTATCTGAAAGATACTCTTATATCTGAAAGTTACTTTTGTATCTGAAAGATAATCTTATATCTCAAAGATACTTTTATATCTCAAAGATACTTTTGTATCTCAAAGATACTTTTGTATTGTATAGATACTTTTATATAATACTTTTGCATCCCATAGATACTTATGTATCTCAAAGATACTTTTTCATCTCAAAGATACTTTTGTATATCAAGAATACTTTTGTATTGTATAGATACTTTTATATTTTACAGATACTTTTGTATCTCATGGATACTTTTTTATTTTACAGATACTTTTGTATCTCATAGATACTTTTGTATCTCAAAGACTCTTTTGTATCTCATGGATACTTTTTTATTTTACAGATACTTTTTTATTTTAAAGATACTTTTGTATCTAATAGATACTTATGTATCTCAAAGATACTTTCATATCTCAAAGTTACTTTTTCATCTCTAAGATACTTTTGTATCTCAAAGATACTTTTATATCTCATAGATACTTTTGTATCTCAAAGTTAATGTTGCATCTCAATGATACTTTTGTATCCCAAAGATACTTTTGAATCTTAAAGATACTTTTATATCTCAAAGTTACTTTTGTATCTCAAAGATACTTTTGTATCTCATGGATACATTTTTATTTTACAGATACTTTTGTATTTCATAGATACTTTTGTATCACATAGATACTTTTGTATCTCATAGATACTTTTGTATCTCATAGATACTTTTGTATCTCATAGATACTTTTATATCTCAAAGATAATTTTTTTTATCACATAGATACTTTTGTATCTCAAAGTTACTTTTGTATCTAAAAGATACCTTTAAATCTCATAGATACTTTTGTATCTCGAAAATACTTTTATATCTCAAAGTTACTTTTGTATCTCAAAGATTCTTTTGTATTTCATAGATACTTTTGTATTGTATAGATATTTTTATATAAAACTTTTGCATCCCATAGATATATATGTGTCTCAAAGATACTTTTATATCTCAAAGATACTTTTGTATCTCAAAAATACTTTTATATCTCAAAGTTACTTTTGTGTCTCAAAGATTCTTTTGTATCTCATGGATACTTTTTTATTTTACAGATACTTTTATATCTCAAAGTTACTTTTGTATCTTAAAGATAGTTTTGTATCTCATGGATACGTTTTTATTTTACTGATACTTTTGTATCTCAATG
>JBAMBR010000289.1:0-72262 GCA_037044475.1 Zaprionus obscuricornis | reverse complement strand
AAACAAAAAGAAGAAAACAAATATTTTACAAAAAAAAAAAAAAAAAAAAAAAAAACAATTAATAATATAACAAACTATACTTTTATTGTAAGCAACAAAACAAAAAAAAAAAAAGAAAAGTAAATTTGACGACAAGTAACGCAGCATATACCTGACTGGCATATGACGAAGCTTACAATGGTATAATGATATGCACACTTATATATATATAATTTATATTTATAACTATATGCAAATTAATTATCATGGATATTAGCAATTACCTAGGCACAAAATATGTAATTCATTTAGACATCAGATATATATATGCATTTGAATGTTGACTCCTACAGGAAATTTAGATATTCTTATTTTTTTTTTGTTTTCAATTTCAATTACATTTTTTTATTTTATTTTTCAATTTTTTTTTTTAATTTTGTCTTAGCTATAGGAAATTTTATTGTATTTTGTATTTTTCTTATATTTTTTTTGTTTGCATTGTGTTTCATATAATGTCCATGACATTTAAACGTTTTGAACTAATCGAATAATAATTGCTTATTGTTTCATTTTCTTTATAATTTTATATCTATATCGATTTTTTCACTAGTATTACTGAACAAAATAAAAATCATTTTTACATTAATATGATATACAAGCATAAATACAAATAGCATTTTTCTAGCCATTTTTAGTAATTGACTATTATAAAATTAAAAAAAAATAATAATAATAACAAAGAAAGTAAAACTGACTACAAGGAAAAGCAACAACCACCAGTGATTTTTATAAACTGATATTTAAATTACAGACACATATACAACAAATACATAATTGTATATTTAATTTTTATTTTTTTTCATAATTGACACAGATCTCTAAAAAAAAAAAATATTTATAAACGAATTTCGAATAAGAGATGAGATCTTATTAAATCAAAGATAATTTTGTTTGAGCGCACAAATGAAAATGTAAATGTAAACTGCATCTTTGAGATGGTAACAAATCTATCTACTAAATTTTAAATATGTTTTTCTTATTTTTTATTTTCATATGTCGACATCATTTTGTTTTGTTTTTTATTTTATTTGTAAACTATTTTGTTTTGTTTTTATTTTATTTGTTACTATTTTTCAGACTATAAACAAAAAATAGTTTACAAATAAAATAAAAAACAAAACAAAAAAAAATAATGTCGACATATGAAAATAAAAAATAAGAAAAACATATTTAAAATTTAGTAGATAGATTTGTTACCATCTCAAAGATGCAGTTTACATTTACATTTTCATTTGTGCGCTCAAACAAAATTATCTTTGATTTAATAAGATCTCATCTCTTATTCGAAATTCGTTTATAAATATTTTTTTTTTTTAGAGATCTGTGTCAATTATGAAAAAAAATAAAAATTAAATATACAATTATGTATTTGTTGTATATGTGTCTGTAATTTAAATATCGGTTTATAAAAATCACTGGTGGTTGTTGCTTTTCCTTGTAGTCAGTTTTACTTTCTTTGTTATTATTATTATTTTTTTTTAATTTTATAATAGTCAATTACTAAAAATGGCTAGAAAAATGCTATTTGTATTTATGCTTGTATATCATATTAATGTAAAAATGATTTTTATTTTGTTCAGTAATACTAGTGAAAAAATCGATATAGATATAAAATTATAAAGAAAATGAAACAATAAGCAATTATTATTCGATTAGTTCAAAACGTTTAAATGTCATGGACATTATATGAAACACAATGCAAACAAAAAAAATATAAGAAAAATACAAAATACAATAAAATTTCCTATAGCTAAGACAAAATTAAAAAAAAAAATTGAAAAATAAAATAAAAAAATGTAATTGAAATTGAAAACAAAAAAAAAATAAGAATATCTAAATTTCCTGTAGGAGTCAACATTCAAATGCATATATATGTATATATCTGATGTCTAAATGAATTACATATTTTGTGCCTAGGTAATTTCTAATATCCATGATAATTAATTTGCATATAGTTATAAATATAAATTATATATATAAGTGTGCATATCATTATACCATTGTAAGCTTCGTCATATGCCAGTCAGGTATATGCTGCGTTACTTGTCGTCAAATTTACTTTTCTTTTTTTTTTTGTTTTGTTGCTTACAATAAAAGTATAGTTTGTTGTATTATTAATTCTTTTTTTTTTTGTTTTTTTTTTTTTGTAAAATATTTGTTTTCTTCTTTTTGTTTTTTGTATCAGTTGTTATCGCATATGGTCAATTTATCTGGCCCCAAGGGCTCACCAAAATTCCTTGGGCGATTGAAACATGTTCTATGTGTGCGTTGTTATCACCGGCACTTGGCAGTATGGGCATTCTGTAACCGAACCAGCGCATGTATTGCATATGGATAAATGATTACAGGGCTCTAGTGTGACGGTGCGATTGTTCTCTTCGCATTTCATGCATTTCTTGGCATTTTCCAAATATAATACTTTATCTACTTCCTCTAAATCGGTGCGCAGTTTCGACTAGCAAATACAATGAACAACAAAAACGAATTTACAATATTAAATCAATTAAGAAATTGAAATTTAAAATATACCTGTAATTGCTTTAATTTCTGTATAGATAAATCACGTAATTCTCCAGGCAAATTAAGTTGAGTGTGTACTAAATCATGACGATCCTTCCAATCTAATGCTTCCTGTTTAGCCTGATCGCGATGCATTTCAGTTATTTTCAATTTGCAAATCAATTCCTCAAGTCGTCCAGATAGTTTCTGTATTTGTGCATTCTTTGTGTGCAATTCATTAGTCATGCGTCCCAAATCGCTATTGTTTTGTGATTGTAACGATTGTAGGCTAAATGCATTTTTAGCCGTATTCAATGTATTTTCAAATAGACTATTTCCGACTGAGCTACTGTTAATATCATCACGTATAGTGTTTAATTCCGATATTCTAACTGATGGACTTAAAGATAAACCATCGCCAAAACCAGGCGATATAATTCGTGATGGAAAGAATATACTATTACTATCATTCTGTGTGGCAGCTGATAGTGAATTGCTGAGCTTATTTGTACCGCCATATACATTGAATAGATTTCCATGATTTGTTGGACTATAGGTGAGCGAACTGCTGGGAATGTTGACGGCAAAGCCACTTGAATTAAAGTCTATGATAAAAAAAAAACGTAGATAAAAGTAATTAACAAATAGTAAAATCAATAGAATAAATATTACTACGAACAAAACATTAACTGTCAAACAGTAACTTACCGTTAATGGAGTTACTTAGTGTCGTATTAGGAATGTTAATTGGCGCCGAGGAACGTGTTAATAAACTAGAGTTGACCAGACTTGCCGATAATGAATTTTCGCGTGGATCATCCAATGTACAGGCTGTTTGAGATAAATTTACAATATATAATATACATAATATTCAATTTCAATTTTAAATTTCGAAATTCGCTATACAAATAGTTTCTTTTGCGCTTTTTAATTTGTCCACAACCATCGTGGAAAATAATAATTGAAAACTTTCTTAATTTATAGTATTATTTTTTTTTTCTTTTTTTTTTTTTTTTTTTGTTTACTCACGAAGACTTTCCATTGGTAATGAGATATTTAAGAGTTTACTGGAATTTGTTGTATTTTCCAAAGCATCAACCAACATTTTATTGGTATTATTACCATCAATATTTAATAACTATGAATAAAAGAGAGATCAAAACAAAAACAAAAAAAGAAATGAAGATAACAAAATGAGAGCAGAGAACAAAAATCTCAATCTGATGCTGTTTAGAGCTGGATTGATATTAAGCTTGTGTGATCGGGAAGGTTTTGTTGTTATCGGGTGTTGTGTTTGTGGTTGTTTTTTGTTGTTGTTAGCAATTGTTAGCAAATTGATCTTTGTACACATAGACACGACACACGACACATACACACACACACACACACAAACACGACACACACATAGAGTGACAAAGACACGACAAAGACAGTAAGACACAGTAATACGTACATTATTGCTCAGCTGCAGCAGTCCTGGTGTCAGATTACCGTTAACGACCTCATCCTGCACCTTCATATCGGACAAGCCATTGGATATAAGATCACTTAAAGCAATTTCATGATCACGTATCTTCTGCTCGTTGACCAGATAAGCTTTTCGGGTAAATGTACAAGCAGTAAAGCATATTTTGCATTTGCATTGATAAGTTTCATTTACAGTTATCAGTATTTTGTTTGTCGTTTGTTTATAGCAATTTGATACACCACCAATATATATTATACGTTTGTGTATATATATATATACATATACATATACGGGATTGTGAGTAATAAAATAAATAATTTAAAATCAAAACACATCCATAATTATATATATATATATATATATATATATATATACATATACATATATATATATGTATAAAAGAACATAACATTTTATAAAAAAAAAGACACGCCCGTTATGGTTGTGGAAAATAGCGCTCAAAGCCCGAAATATATATAACCAATTTTTAGACTATACACTAAAGCTGCAAGACTTAATTATTACATATTATTTAATAATATTTTAAATAATTGTTCTTTAAATTGTAAGTTTTGCAGCTTTAATATTTAAATATATAAACTTACGTTCTACATGCGCAAAAGCACAGAAAACGCTGCGAGGACAGTAACCAGCTTGTTGTACATCGTTACATTTGGTGGACTTGTAGATTTCCGGATGGAATTGTTGTTCGGTGCGTGTGTGACAATATTGACAATTGTCGCCGGCCTCACAATTGCCCGGTTCGCCCCATTCCTCGCCATGTTTTACATTTGGGCATGGCGTGGACCTACAAAGAAGTAAACATACATGAGATACACACACACACACACACACACACAATAACATAGTCATCGACCTTGTACCTTACCTGTATTTGTACTTTCTGGGCGAACGACGTTTATCCTTGCTATTGTGATACTGTGGACAGGCATATCCCTGACGACACAGACGCGGTGGACGCTTACATGGTTCAGTTTTATAATTGGCCAATACATAATTAGTATCCTGCCATTTGGGATCTTCGTTCATTAGGTTACGCTCTTTGTCAAGTGCATTTTGTGCATTATTTCCATCTAAAGTTATATCGGAATTTTGCAATGTTTCCAGTTCTTTGATGTCATAAACTGGAGGACGTTGATCCTGCATGCCATGTGCAAAGGCGCAATGTAGGCCATTCTTAACACAATAGCCACGGCTGTCTGTATCATGCACGCACATGCATGTCTTATAGTAACGTAAATGATATCGACGTTCTGTGTCGCCAGCAGTGCGGTGTAGAAAAGGGCATCTGTGGAATGGGGAACACGGAGGGTTGGGGAGAAAAATAAAGAAATTTTTAGTGACGCAGACAAGGACTGTGAATCGTATGCTAAAAATAGCCAATCAGCAGCTGAACCCAACCCCCAAGAATCGAACCAAAACAGAAAAGCAAAAAAAAGCGGGGGCAAACAAACATAGCACCCACACACACAAAGATCTACAGACGCTCACTCATACATATGTATACATTTCTATACATTTATCCAAAAAATTCAAGTCTGGGTCAAAAATGTTGTTTTGTTTAGTGCAAAAAATGGAATTGCGTATTATTTTGCTATCGCGCGTTCTCTCTTTCTCTTCCATGTTTTCTTTGTGCATGTTCTAACTGTAAGAGCTTTGGGATAAAGCTCTACTCAATAACTGTACATTTTGAGACTGTTTAATGTGGCGGGGGAAAAACCAAAATAAACCGAATGAAAACGCGCAAAAGCAAAACGCAATAAAAACAATGACGCACACACTTGTAGCAGTTAGAATTGTCTCTCTGCTGCGCATTTGTATATGTCTGATTTAAATGTTTGTATGTATGTTGTACATGTATATACATGAAATTGCTTCTGTCTGTGTGTGTGTGTGCGCGCGTGTGTTTATAAGCAACAACCACCACTGTGATACTGATTAGAATTCTCTATTGCTAAAATCACTTTCACTTTTGCATTCTGTAGGCGGCGCTGACCTCGTCGTAGGGTGCGCCTACATACACACATATTTGTACACACACACACATACACATACTCTACGGCAATTGAATTTCACTTTTAGCTAGACGATGATTCTTCTCCTCCATTACGCCCGCACCAAAGTTTTTGTTTGTAAACACGAAGCCAAGAGATACACACACATTGCAAAGAAAGAGAAGCACAAAGAGGAAATGAAAAAATACTACGTCGTTGATTGTTGGCGTTAGCGTTGGGCGTCTTGTCTTAACTGTATTTCCAATTGGTATTGGACCAGACACAACATGCACTTGACTATACATATGCACATATGTATTTACTTACTCATCACCCTCGGGACATATACCAGTTGTCTCATCATATTTGGTGCAATAATTATCAGCACTGTAATTAAATGTACCATCGCGTTTACGAACGGGCCTCCGACGACGCTGATTTTGAAAATGCCAATTGAAGCAAACGAATGGGCGATGCTGATTACATTTATGTTGCAGGAACGATTGGCATTGCTCCACGCGAAACTCTTTCAAGTAGCTATAATAAATAATCAAATAAATTAATCAAAATCAATTCAAATTGTTTGTTTAAAATGTGTTTATTTACGTATAATGACTGGTTTTTTCTTGGTGTGAAGACAGTAGAAGCTTGCTCGCATCGTTCGCCATCTTGAACTGAACCACCAAAACCAGTGAGACCGTATACCTTTTAATGTAATAATAGCAAATATTAATATGAAATATATCGCACTTATCGATAATAACATTAATCGATTATACAGCACGTGCAGTCGAAATGTAATACATAAATTATTTATTTATTTATACGATAAGTAGCCGGCACAGTGCATTCTTTGCAATGGCTGCAAGTTCTAAAAATCACAGCGATTGTCTCGCATACTTAGAGGTAAGTAAACATTACAATTTATGTGTTTCTAGCTGTTTCTGACGTGTCCTCCACATATCCTGTCTGTAGTCACTCGGAGATGCCACGCCCACTGAAATAATTAACAAATTGGCAGCTGAAATCAATGAGGAAACACATAAGCTAGATACAAGCAGCATCAATCAGGCTGCATTGAATGTCACCTTCCGTGTTTATTATCATATCCTGCATAAATACGAATTAATCGATGATCATTTTGGTGATTTACCTCAGTGGCTGACAACAGAAAAGCCAAATGCTTTTCTTGTGCTGCAATCTGTTCTGCTAACAGATCACTGGTCCCGGTTGGATGCCGAATTAATAGAAGCAAAGTGTTTAAATGCCATTGTGGATGCACTACAGCAGAATCATAGTTTTTTAGTTCATCAACTGAAGGCAACCAATTTGTTAGTGAAGAAATTTCCGAAACTAAAGCTGCTATCGCTACAATTGGAGCATTTCTATCAGTGTCTGCAACGTCAAAGTCAAGTTGGTTGCCGCGAGGAGACATTAACACTATTTAATCATTGCTGCCGGCAGCGTGAACGTGCATTCCGCTACTTCAGTATCATTGTTGAGTTCTGGCCATGGACAAATCGCAATAAATATTATTTGCTCAGCGGCATACTTAACTCTCATGAGCTAAGTGAACTGCTGGCCGAATGTAAGCATAGTGAGAGTGAATTCTTTGCCGGCTTACGCCTAAGTCTAAGCTATAAAGGTCTACGTGCAGCAAGTCAATATCCAGTGAAGAGTCTAAGCACACAGAGATCACCTGCACTGCTAGAATTAGCTGTGGATTTGCTAGTCAATGGAAATGTGGCTGAGTTACAAAACTTTCATTCACAATGGTTTCTACGCATACAACAACGTGATGTTCTCTTTCAACTGCTGCAGGCAAAGCCAGAGATTGTTGAATTTCTTGGTAGCTCAGAGACAGCACGTACGGCAAGTGATCAACACCGTTTGATACTTATCTTCAGTATGTTTGCCAAGGAAATTTACATTACATCAAAGCTACATTTCTTTAAGATTAGCACAGAGCTGTTGACCAATTGCAGTTGCTTTGAAACGGATGCACAACTTCTAATCTTTAAATTTATGGTTGATAATCTAAGCAATTTTGCTGTCGAAGATTGCTTGGAGTTCTTCTATAGCTTCATGGAACGTCATCGTACCATCGAAAGTTCCGAATTTCGCAATACGATGCTGGGTAAAATGCCAATTATTATAAATCATACGGCAAAGCATTTCAATAAAGCTCGAAAAGTCGATGGCAGTGAAGTACTTGCACTTGATATAAGACGCTTCTTCTTGCATTTGGAAAAGCTACTGGAAACTGATATGCTATGTGATGTCTATCAGCCAAGAATCTTTGCATTGAAAATGCTTGATATTTTACATAAATCTTTATACAGCGCAAATGTTTCAAAGAATGCGAAAATGTGTAGCACACAACATAATCAACAACTTGGTGAATTCCTCTTGGAGCATGGTGTCTTTCAGCCAACAGTTGTAGCTGAATTACTATTTAAATCTCTTAATGATCCACAAGGATTTGATGATGCATTAGAATTGACAGTCGTATTGTTGGAACAGCTAGGACACATTGATGTTGCACAAAGTATTACAAATTGTTTAACATTCTGCGGTAGCTCGGATGTGGATGAATGTGCTCTAGTCTCACTCTATGCAGAATTAGCTGTACGCGGCGAACAAAAGGAACCGCTGCTGCAACTATATGCTGATACTTTTCAGCAATTAAAAAATAAATTGCAGCAATACCAAAAAGATCCGTTAAAGGCAACAAAATCTACTGGTGGTCATCTCTTTGGTTACATTTGTGTGCTGGATGAGCTAGTCAGTGGTGATGCTATTCCAAGTCTAAAGGCAACTATTGCTGAACTTTTACCACTACTCGAATGCATACTTAATGTCATACTTGAGTTTCTTAATTTGGCCAATACCAGAAAGAAAAATGGAGCAGCTGCTGCTAGTTTTCAGGATATGGATGAAAGTCTCCAACTGTTAGTTAGCGAGAGCAGCTATGAGGCTGTCGAAGATGCAGAAGCATCTAGTAAATTTTTACTTATGAGTTTCTGGTTGACATTAAAGGTAAGTAAACTTTTTCATATGAATCTCCTAAAACCTGAACTAATTCCAACAATTAATTTTAGGCTACTTGCGATTTGGCTACTAGCATTGGTTGTGTAATGCTGCTTCAGAATAGCAGCGACTATGACTATGATGCATTGAAACGTTGTCTCGAACTTAATGTTGCCGTTTTGACACGTTGTCGGCATAAAGGCGCAATTGAAGCTGCTGGTTTGAGCATTGGCCGTTTGACACGTGCCATAACAAGCACATTGGCTAGCGATGATCAAGGATTTCAAATGCTGCACAATTGTCTGGAAAGTGAGCTGCTCTCCGAATGCCGTCAAGTGAGCACAACACGACGTGGTGCTGGTTTCTCCATTATGTTTCTGCATGTGCTTAAAAATGATAATCCTCGAGAGCGTTTGCTACTGCATCGTGCTGTACAACGTATTTTACAACGACTTAATGATACTACTGCCAAACAAACTGTTGCCAATGATGCTAAGAAACTTTCCTCGTGCTCCTCTGAAAGCAATAATCATGATCGTTGGGATGCATTGGCATTGCATTATCTTTGTGTTTTGGTGCGTGACACAGAATTGCGGACATCAATGTGCAAATATTATAATGAGATAATGCTGCTAGCGATGCAGCATATTGATAATACTGAATGGACAATATCAAATGCTGCATTGCAACTATTTGGTGCCAGTCTTGGCAAACTCGTGGGCCAGCGACAGGCAACAGAATTTGAAACCAAATTGGCCTGGGAGCCAAGTGAATTAAACTATGAGGAATTGGCCAGTGTGTTGCCCAAGGCTTGTGAGCATATGCTGCAATCTTGTGTCGACAGTAAACAGATCACTTCTTCTATAATTTTATTCCTTGGCTTTCTCTCCAAGGTGGAGCATTTATGCACCTCAGGACAGCCACAAAGATCAACGGAACTTTTGTTAAGTTTTCGCCGTCTTAGCTGTTGGCTATTACAACATAATTGTGAGCAAGTGCGTGTATTGGCTGCCACATGTTTTGTACGTGCACACGAGTTTCGCTATGATCTGCCAACGGTGCTGCTGGCCAGTGCCAAGTTAGCAGCACAACAGAAAGAAGATAATTTCTATGAAGGTTTAATTTATACACTGCATGCTGGCATACTTAAGTTACGGCATGAGGCACGACATAATATCAGAGGAACAATTTGAGCAAATAGGGTTGGTCGTCTGGAGGAGCAACATAGTAGTGATGATGATATGACTAAGAGAACACAACAAAAAAAATACTCTTAACACTTAGCAATATTATCTACTTTAACATCATTAGTTTAAGCCATTAAGACAAAATTAGCATCTTTTACAACAAAAACAAACTAAATGACGCAATATTTACTACAAATTCAAAGCATTTACCAAACAAACAAACAAACAATGAAAAATAATAGAGATAAAAAAGAAATGAAAACTTATAACTAAAACTTGTATGTTCAACTAATGAAGCCTTCAGATGAAGATTCCTGTTCCATTGCTTGTTGTTGCTGCTGCTGTTGTTGTTGCTGCTGCTGGTGTTGTTGTTTCTCTTGTTGAGTTTCTTGTGCCATTTGTTGTAACGTGCGTCCAAGAATATTGCGTAATATATGAGGCTTACAATGCTCCTCTAGCCAAGGTATAACACCGCTAGTTAATTGCTTAAAATTATCCATAGGTATGTGTTGGAATGTCTCGAACATTTCATCTGTTATTGCCTGAAACTATGTTAAGAAAAGAAAAGTTTGATAACAATTTTTCATTTAACAGATTGCAGAGTATTTTGCTTACCACTTGAAATTTGGCTTCGTCGGTGAGTCGCGCCTCTTCGGGTCCCGGATTTGCCTGCTGATGGTGTAGCATTGTCTCATAGCTATTCTGTATAATACGCAGTGCTGTAACTTCTTTCTGCAATGCTGAACTCTCATCTTCTTGCTTTAGTTTCTGCTGATTCAGATAGCCAATGTATTCGATAGATTTTTGCAATATCAGCGCTTTGCTTAGCTTGTAACCGGACGAGTCATTTGGCTGGCAACGTGGCACTAGCTCTTGGAGGCTATCATAACCCTTTTTAATGGCATCGCGACGCTTCTGTTCGGCCTGTGTATGTGCGGAGCGACGACGTTCTCTATAGCTAAGTGTCGAATTCGAGTTGGTTGCCGATGAGTTACGAGCATCGCCGCCACTGTCATCATCATCGTCTGTACGTTTTGTTCAAGGGAAATCAAGTAACATCAAGCAACAAAAAAAACAAAAGTGGCAAAGTCAACAATTAAGTTCAATGTAATAAAATACTATGAGCTGATAATGTGATACCCAAAACAATAACAATTGTATTTCAATCAGCTAATCAGCTGCTTGCGTTCACATTGCTATACAAAAGCAATAGCAAAAACAAAAACAAAGCAAAAACAAACAAGAAATGGAAGACAACGTAACGTACCAGAATTGTGAGCTGATGAGTTTGGTGTGTGGGTGCTGCCAGCGCTACTGCAACGTGAATAATGTTTGTTGCCTCCGAGCTCTTGATCTTGCTCCATGCTGTGTGTCTCGTCTTTCGTTGTTAAATTATCACTCATTATCAATTGCGTTGTCGTTGCGATGTCCACACTTTAAAAAACAAGACCATTCAAGTTATGTTTGTTCCGATTGTGAACTAGTTCACATTGTGGTGGTCAAACGATAGACAATGTTTTGGTATTTTTGATTTTTTTTTTATCTATTTTGAACTGAAAAAAATACTACAGTGTGAATAGAAAAACTGATAAATTGAAATTAACTTAATCATCATTATATTTTCAAAATGTTAGCTATTTATTAATAAAATGTTTTAAAAAAAAAAGTTTAACCGATTTCATGTTGTGAATTTTTAACAAATTCTATTAATTGATTGTAAGCTTATAAATCTGAATTACCGAGAACTGTAAACAGTGACTCAATTTTCGCACAATGCTTTGCACGAAATCACAGCTTACAATGTACATCACTATTAGGCGGATTGCATACTAAATTATTTTCCATCCCTGTTTTGTTGCTACTTCGCCGGTACGATGACTTTTACGTTTTCATATTGAACTTTGCCGTCGTGTCGCTTTTTTATTTCTTTTTGTTTTTTGGATATTTCGTAGTTGTGCTGTGCTACGATATTACATTTATCAATTAAATCTAAAAACACAAAATAAGAGCGTTCGGTCCACTAAATTCAACTAAGCCAAATCATGGGACTGATAAAAGCGTTACGTATAAGAATCATGAATTTCATGATATTCTTTTTAATTATAATCCTATTGCCGGGTCTGCCACCCCGTACAACATTCCCCTACAAAGAATTCATGTAAGTTAACCAATGGGATAAATCTAATTCAATCACAATGAGAGATTAACCCAAATGGTTTACTTTACAGTGTTGCCCCGCCCAAAGAATTGAAAGGTGCATTGGAACCAAACTTTCACCTAGAAGGCGCTGAGCGTCTGCTTGAAGATCGCATTTATGGTCCAGAATGTTTAATAGCACGCAACAATGAAATCTATACTGGTTTACACGGCGGTGAGATCATCAAACTTACATCGAATCATGTAACGCACGTTGCAAAATTCGGCCAGCCCTGCGGTAAGTAAAGGCATAATAAAGGGATTTCTCATATATTACACATACATATTTATAAATGTGCTTAAATTATAACTGATGACGGAATTTATATCGTTGTATAGCGGACAACTTTGAGGAATCCCGTTGTGGTCGTCCACTGGGATTAGCATTCGACACGCAGGGCAACAATCTCATTGCTGCCGATAGTTACTATGGCCTGTGGCAAGTTGATTTGACAACGAATAAAAAAACTTTGCTGGTGTCGCCACGTCAAGAACTTCCTGGCAAGAGCATTGCACGTCCAGCAAAAATATTCAATTCTGTTATCGTTGGTAAACAGGGTGACATCTATTGGACAGATTCATCATCTGATTTTACTATACAAGATTTGGTCTTTTCTTCATTTGCAAATCCATCGGGACGGTGAGTTAACAATTTCTATATCTATTCATATTTACTCGTTTTTACTGATCGCTACGTTAAACCGGTTTTCTAACGTTTCTTTGTGTTTTCTCTTTTCTGTTTCTTTTTATCTCAGTCTCTTCAAATACAATCGGGCAAAGAATGTTAGTGAAGTGCTGCTCGATGAATTATTCTTTGCTAATGGTTTGGTTTTGAGTCCCAATGAAGATTTCATTGTTGTTGCCGAGACTGGTGCATTGCGTCTAACCAAGTATCATCTCAAAGGCCCAAAGGCCGGAGAAAGTGAAGTTTTCGTTGAGGGATTACCTGGTATTCCAGACAATTTGACACCTGATGCTGATGGCATTTGGGTTCCATTGCCAGTGGCAGCCGATAGTGAAAATCCAAGTCTATTTTCGATCTTTTCACGTTTCCCAACCATTCGCATCTTCCTGGCACGTTTGCTGACACTCTTTGAGTTGCCCTTCCGTTACATCAATAGCGTTTATCCCAATAAATTCTCGCAACGTTTTGTACACTTTGTTGGTCATGGCGAAAGTGTAATGTTGCTGGCACCCAAACGTTCCACAGTGTTGCGTGTTGATTGGAATGGCAACATTGTTGGTTCATTGCATGGATTTGATAAGTCTGTGGTTGGCATTTCACATGTTCTTGAATTCCAAGATCATTTGTATTTGGGTTCACCATTCAATCATTATTTGGGACGCGTGAAATCGCCCAAGGCTTCCAAGCAGCCAACACTTAAGGTGCGTAATGTGCGTGTCGAAGGTGAAGGTCTTGAAGCATCTGTTGGTGGAGTAACCACATCAGCAAAGCCCAAGGCAAAGGCTGTGCCCACAACAACTACAACTACAACAACCACCACCACCACCACCACTACTACGCCCAAGCCGCAGACAACCAGAACAACAACGACAACAACTAAGAAGCCAACAACAACAACAACGACGACGACGGCAAAACCAGCTACAACCAAAGCTCCAACAACAACTACGACAACAACTGCCAAGCCGACAACAACTGCCAAGCCGACAACAACAACAACATCAGCACCACCCAAGAAATCAAGCACGACAACAACAACAACAACAGAAAAGCCTGCTACAACAACCACAAAGCGACAGGTGCCCAGCAAACCGGCACCAGTCGAGGAACCGATTCCCTCAGATACTAAGCCACCGAAGAAAGAAAAACTCAAGGTGATCAATAAGCAAGGCGATCATGTCGAGCTCTAAATTGGCAGCTGTAGAACACAACTTAAAAAAAAAAAGCAATTCCAATTTCTTTCCATTCCATTTTTCCTATGATTTCTTCCCCTCTAACATTCCCGTCCCAATGTTTGAAGCAAAGTGATTTTTATCGAAGTACTCAATCTCTTATCGCACCACAAGAGATACAAAAAAAAAAAAAAAAATGAAAAACGAAAAAAAAAAACAAATTTCATTTTGTTTTGTTTATAATTTTTTGATAAATATTAGCTAAAATAATATTTAGCTAAATTCAAACTAAATACAAGCGACGTTTAGCTTGAAGGCAAACTTTTTATATGCCGCACATTATGCATATAATTAAGTTTTGTAAAAATCCTTAAAAAAAAAACGATAAAAAGTGAATTTTATTCCCAATGCTCTTAGCACATTACATTCCCAATGCTGCATTTTTTTAGTATTTTTGTTGCTTAAGCTTATCAAATTATTTACTATGAAAGAAAAAAAACTATGCTCATTGATTAAATTTAAAAATTAAAAAAAAAATAAAAAACAATTTCTATAAAATTGTTAAGCAATTATTAATTATTAATTGTAAAATATAAATTTTTGAAATTCTATATAATGAAAACATTTGTGTATTGACGTTTTTTTTTCCATATAATATTTTATATTGATTTTTCTTCACTTAAAAATTAAAAACAAAAATGTTTTCTAAAAATAATAAAAAGCTTAAACATATTTTCATTTAAATTAATTTAAGTATAAATATTGAGAATTGTTTAACTATGAGAATTGACTAAGTACAATAGGCAACATTTTTAGCATTTGGGCCGGCTTGGTGGTTCCTTAGGATCTGTCCAGCTCCAATCGGAATAATGCACACAACGTCCAAGTTCCTCGGAATATAATTGAGACTTTGCACAGTGTTGAAGACGAGCGCGTGTGCCTTGCTTATCGCATACCCAATATGCAGTTGGATCCCAGAAATTGCGGAACATACGATTCACTTCCTCCAAACCTTGACAGCCGGGTTCGCCATTGTGATCGTGATATTTTGATTTTATTATGGGTAAATGTGCGGTGGCCATTACTATATATTTTTTTCTTTCTTGCTTGTTTCAACTGTAAGTAAATTACAAAAATAACGGAAATTAGTTGAAGAATTTTAGAAAATATTTCCTATGGCTATAGAAATATATATATTTATATATATATATACAGCAATAAATTGTATATATATTTATATGTATATATATATATATATATATATATATATTATGGTTTGCTGGCATTGTTTGCGAGCATCAAAAAAAAAATATTCGAGAAAATTAATTTAAATCTTTTTGAGATGTTCTAGCTTACCTATAAAATATTTTGATGTTTCTTTCGCGTTGGCAACGAAATTTGAATTTGAATAATTTTTTTGTATTTTCTTTTTGCTGCGCTGTGCAAAAAACTTTTGTGTTTGCTGCTTCACAATTATTGCGATTCTGATTTGTCATACCGCATCATATGCCGTTTAAATACTTTTTTTTTGCTCAACGCCTCGGGGCCGGTTCGTATTAGTAATGTCTGGCGCGACGCTTTCGTTGTAATCATTGCTTCTGATCGTAACTAGAGAGAGGGAGAGAGAGTGAATGTGTGAAAGAGAGAGAGAGAGAGAGAGAGAGAGAGAAAAGGTACAACGAAAGAATATACTTTTATCTATGAAATACTGAAAATACAGTTCGTTGAAAATATTTGAGCGATCGCTTTGACTTTTGCTGCTGTTTCTGCTGTTGTCTCTGCTGCGAAACGACCGGACGGATTGGTCATACGTTCAGTTGGACTCTGTCACGTGTGTTCTCCGTGTTCGGGGAATACGCCAAACGAGAGTTTTACATACTGACATAATATTCGCAGACATTGGTGAAACACACACAATGTGCTACAATGTTTTATGACTATATTGACTAGTAAATACTCTGCAAGTGATAAATATACAGAAAGTGTAATAGTTGATATGCTGATAAATAGTTTGACTAAGTATTATATGAATAAGTATATAACGCAAAGTCTGATTCATACACCTCTGCGCAATGTAACATTCACATACTATATATATTTTTTTTTATTTATTTTGTAAACATAATTAATAATCTGTAATAAACTCTGAGCGTGTGCTAAGTCATTAACTAAAATAAACTTTTATGATTTACCGCAAAGATTTCAATAGTTGAAACTTACCAGCTTGCTCTTGAAATTCTTCAGAATATTTAAAGCAAACTGCATGAATATTTCAATAATAGCCAAAAGATATATATTTCCGGTTATAGAGTATACAGCGGCAAACATAAATTTATATCCACTTTTGCCGCTTAGCAACGCACTTTCAGCCCAGTGGCGTTGGCAAACTTTAAAAAAATTAAAAAAAAAAAAAAATCAAAAAAAAACTTTTTCAAAGGGGGCGCAAAGGTCATTGACGACGACGACGACGACTATGACGATGACGACGCATTGACACTGTGACATTCACACGCTCTACGCTCTACGTTTTAGACTCTACGCTCTATCTGGCTGGATGACGTTGTTACGGTTAATTGCAAATTACACTTTCAATTGCGTAATTAGGTCGACAACAGATGCCAAAAAACATTAAAGAGCTTAAACATACGTTAGATTTATGTTAGCTAATCAAGCGACTAATCCGACAAAGATCACGCCTTAGACGTATGCCATAAGTTGCCATAAGTAAGAGTAAGAGAACACAAAACATCGGTCGAGCCTCCCTTTTTGGTCTTACCCGCTGCATGTATAGTATATACATATATATTTTTTTTGCCGTTGGTAATTTTCCCCCCGACATAGGTGCCGACGCGCGTCATCTTTACAAAAATATAAACATATGTACATATATAAAAAATGTCGTTATCAGCTTTGGCTCGTTTTGTAAGTAAAGGAAGGAAAGAAATATAAAAAAAAAAACATTGTTGGAGGTGCGCTCTTTATTTGCTTACTCGCTCACTCTTTCTCTCTCTGTTTCTCTCTACCGCTCATTGATTAGTTAAATTTTGCTACGAGTATAAAAAAAAAATAATTGAAATTAAATTTTGCAATTGCACGTGAAGAGTAAGTGGGTGGCGTTCGACTACAATTGTTGTTGGCTGGTAAGTCGGCCGATTGTTGTTGCAATCACGATCTCAAATAGTCAACGTAGCAATTATGTGCTTAGAGTTATGCGTACACGTGGACAATATGTGGCTGGCATATGAGCCATGAGACACACAAGGCACGAGTCTTACTTTATTATCAAAGGCATTTGACTATTTTGATTAGCGTATCGCAGCGAAAGTAAGCTCTGACTATTAGCATTTTATTATTATTACTTACTTATTCTTTACATTGTGTAACATTTGTTGGCTAATTGGCAAAGTCAAAAAGCTGATAACGCATAAAATATACTCTACATTTTTTTTTTTTTTTTAAATTTATAAAAATTTATTTGAGAAATTGAAAAAATTTATTGTAATTTCATAGAAAATTTATTTATTTTTTGATGACTTTAAGCTGTGATTTACCATGTATGCAACGTTGCTGTAAATTACTTTCAACACAGTTTAACAAAGTTGACTTTTGTTTTATAATTATTATTATAATTTTTTTTTTTAATTTTTTTTTCTTTTTTTTTTATGCATTTTCATAATTTTAGTTACTCTCAAAGCAAACTACATGAAATTTGTTTTTTTTTTTGCTGCTTTGCTTTGAAACAATTTGAACTTTCAGTGTTATCCACATGCAGTGAAATTCAACTAAAGTTTTTGATTATTAATAACTTTTAGCTAACTAAAATTTTGCCATAAGCATAAAATTATATTAAAAACTAACATAATCGAATTTTTTATTGATTCTTTATTATTATTTTCACTTTTTGTTTTTCTTTTTATACGTTTAACCTTAAAAAAAAAAAAAAAAAAACTTTAATGTTAGCTATATAAATTATAATGCGCTATTTTTGTGCGCATCATTCGAAATTTTTTTTTTTGACTATTTTTAAATTTGCCAATTAAACTGTTAACTGTGTTTAATGGCCAAGAAAAACTGTATTAAATCCGTTGAGTGCGTTCGATAGATATTAACAAGACATTGTCATCTGTCTGTCCTAAAATTGTGTTAAGTAGTGTAATTAGAGTGCAAAATTACGTGAGAGACTCACGAGGTGCTATAAATAGCAACATTTATTGACGAATCAAAGCTTTTATGGCAATGGGATCGTTGTAGTATATGGCGACGGCACAGCTCACTCATCGTCAGTCAGTACGTCAGAGAGTCTATGGCTGTAACAATAGCGCGACTCCAGCCAGTATCCATTTGGCTGGTCGGTCACGTGTCTTGAGGTTAAGAGTCCAGACATAGGTGTTGCCACGCGACCTGAATGATGAATAAAAGATGTGCCAAGGGTAGGATGTTTGAAGATGTATAAGAAATTGAAGTATACATATAAGCCGAGGACTATGTAAGTGTTATCTACCTGGTCTTATACAGTGGACACTCGTAGACACGTTGCAGCTCCTGTTTCTCTTGGACAATGGACTTGATGTAAATGACCGGCATGGCACAGAGCAATTCCTTGGGATGCAGTGCAACAATAGAATTTAGCTGACAATCCCAACTGGCGCCATCCATATACAGTTCATGAACAAAAGCGCCCTCAAGTGGCGGCAAGCTGTAACATTATATATTCTCTATACTCTTTGAAAGGTCAAAGGTCGATTACTTACGTGACATCATCCTTTTGCTTTTTGGTCACATCACAACTAATCAACATACGATCCAAGGGTAAATCATGTTTTCGTGCACTCTCCTGCATAATGGCTGTGAGAAAACTTTGCGGATTGAATAAGCCGCCCAACCAAATGGCACACGGTAACTTAAAGTCATTCAACCAACCAGCCAGCTCCTTGATACGATGCAACAGATCTGCGAACCAGCCCTGTAGACCCAACATGCTGGGATAGGCTAGTTGAGCCCATGCTGTGGGCACATGATCATAGAATATTGCATAATCCAATCGTTCCATTTCCTGTGTGATTGTCAATTCACCTTTCAGTCCAAGCATTAGTTCACGCAGCGATCGCTTTATCTCGCGTATTAAAGCATTCATGCGTTCACATTCCTGTAATGCAACGACAACAAATGGTGTCTTCCGTTCCACACGATTGAGTAAGGCTTGCAAATTGAATTCATCCTGAAGTTTATCAAGAAAATCATCAATCATAATCTTCACTAACTCTTCACGTGGTGCACCGCAATGTGTGCTCAGCTCGGATTCACGTGGTTGCAACTCAAATATTGTGCGTAATAATTGCTCCGATGCGCTTGTAAGGAAACCAATCTCAGCATTTGGATGTAATCCATAGAGCAATGGGTGACTCTTCGGGTAACATTTCATTGATATAACTCTGATAACCTTCAAATTCTAGATTCGGCGGTGCTGGAAAGCCAGGAGCCATAGCTCAAAGCTCACCATCAACTGAGATCCTGGTTGCAACAATTCTTCCAAAAATGTTTGACATAGTCGTCGATCCCAATCATCGGTTATATGCCCACCGTACATTATTTCACCAAAGAGATAACGTAAATCTTCCCATGGTATACGATTGCATGCGCCTCCAGATAATTATGTAGAACTGATTCGCTGAATATTGTCAGATCCCCGATGTTAAATGGATAAATCTTATTCCAGCCTTGAGGCCCAAACTTGCGTCGTTCTCCGAGCAACAGCATGAAAATAGCAGAGTGCAGAAAAGTATTGACTTGAATTCCGCTTCCTGTCCAGTACATGTTTCCAAGTGTTTCCTGTGAAAAATTATCCCATGCCTTGTGGAGATTGGCAGCCATGCCAGCTGGTGGTTCATTAACTACCTTGAGCGATGATTCCAGGATGCCCTGAGGTATGACATGATATTGCGGATCTGGTGCCGGTTCAGCGCTAATAAATAAACGAAAATTTGAATCATTTTGCGCTTCCGCTTGTAGCACAATGCGTTCAATGAGTTTCTCCAGCGTGGGCAACCAATTGACTACCAGATGAATATTTTGCAGTATAACCCATTGCTGCTCCAGATGCCAAAGCCTGTTCGATTGCTTGCTCCGCCAGTAGCTCTTGCCCCTGGCCAAGGGAGATGTTTACCAAAGTACCAGCATCTGCATGAAATCCCTGCTGCTGTCCATAACGCTCCACATCACGTATAGGATCCACACCAGGCGAGAGTATAAAGAATGCAGGTGTCGCTGCATTCAACTCCTTGAAGATGGCAATAAATGGTGGCGTCTGCACCTCAGCATAGGCGCTACCCATTGTCTGCTCCACAAACTGTGCCATGGCATAGGTCATACGATCGGGACGCAATGCACGCACAATACATAATTTCTGCAGCGGAGTGCGATGTTTCCATTCGCCTGGGAATTGTTCTCGTTCTGGTGTATCGCTAGCCATAAATTTACGCCAACGTTTCGTATAGTTCTCCATATCCTTGTCAATGCCATAGAAATGCTCAATCAATGCCAGCGATTTGATGCCACCCCAAGCACTGCGACTGACAAAATCCAACGGTGAAAGTGTATTGGGATCATGTGGATAACGTAATAGAAAATCAGTTTCATCCTTGGCCACTTGATCGGCGGCAATCATAATACGTAACGTTAGATGCGAAGTGAATGTTAATTTATCTGCCTCGAAGAGACCACGTAGTGTATATCGATAGGTTTGCAATGTTATCGAATCGACAAGATGATGTACACGTTTCTCATAGTTCTTACATGCTGCAGCCATTGCAATAGCCTGACGAAAGACATGCATGAAGGATTTTAATGAGAATTTATAGATTGGATTAATGCGATTCAAATCTGTAAGCACAAAATATAAAATCGCAGCACGTTTAGCAGCTGCACGATAAATATTGCGTGTATCATCTATTTGCAGTGTGGTAAGATGCGCTTCACGGACTTTCGTTTCAATTTCATCCACTGTACGTTTGGTGTCCTCAAGATTGACAACGAGCGCATGATCATCGAGTACATTTTCACCAGCGGATGCAAGGCGTGCGAGTAGTTCATCCTCGAGAGCCTTTAGGGAGATTTTAAACATATTTTGTTGTAATGTGACTTCAGTTTTCATTTGCTCCAAATCTGGTCGCTCAATCTTGACCACTTCCGCCAACAGTTGCTCCTCGAGACCATCCGGTGTTACGGTAAAGTTAATCAATGTCGTTTGTGCCTGCATTTCCGGTTTATAGTGCGGATTGGCCAACTTTGTGTGCAATATGAGACGGAAATTCACATTGAATTCCATTTCCTTTTCGCCAATACGTAAAAATCGGCCTTTTTTGATCAATGCACGACTGAGCAATGGTTCCAGCACAGTGTCCATAGATTCCTCAATTTGTTCAATGAGCACCGTATCGCCATGTGTTATAGACTTCTCCAGTGACTCCAAAAATCCACGTTGAGTAAGACGTAGCACAACAAGAGCGTCACCAAAGCGACTCTTAATCCATTTGATGCCTTGACTATACGAGATAATAATAGAATATTGATACATGTCTAGAAGTAGAAGTCTTTATAAAGAGTTTAACTTACAGCTGTGGATCAATCATAAGAGGCCAACGTGTTGAATGCTGCAATATGGTTGCATTCTCTGTCGACATGCAATCCATAGGTAATCCCTCATTATTCCAAGTGGCAATTTGTGCATCGTCCGATAATAGCATCAATGGGTCTACATCCTCAGTGTGCGGTATATGTGGCTGCAAAGGAAACAATAACAAAAAAAAAACAAAGTTAAAGAGCAAAAGGTAATACGATACTCGTTGTCTACTCATTGTCTACTCAGCATTTGATACTCACCTCCATTTTGCGAAAACTTGGCAGCCACATTTTGTGCTGCAACTCTTCGCGATAGCGACGCGTAAAGCATCCCACGTAGGACAGAAATGAGGAAATTAATAGTATATCACCGGGTAGGGTGCCAATCTTTGCCTGTAAACTGTGTGTTTCAAACAATGTAAACTATACGTAAAACGCTTGAGTAAACTTTAAGTTTTCCCCCCCTTTGTCTATAATTTTTGCCTTCTTGCTTTGCCATCCTGCCTTGCCATCGATATTTATACTCACGCTTAACGCCCGTAAATTGTATTTGTATAAATTACAAGGGCTGCGCAGAGTGTAGTGAGGAAAATTGCACTATGTTGTAATGGATGCACATTTGAATAGACGGGAAATTGAAAAAATAATAATAATAAAGCTAAAGGAAGCAGCAAGCAACGAGGGTTGCTACAAAACTTATAAACTAAAATTAATAATTTCATAAAAATAAATTTCGATTTAAAAAAAAATATTAAAATTAATTATAAATTAATATCTAACGGAAAATAATATTCTAAATTTTTTTTTTATAATTTTTGCAAATTTATGTAACTGCCAAAAAAAGCAAACACTTTTAGACACATAGCGATTTCATAAGTGTTAGAGGCTATAAATTTGGAACGTAGAGTCTTGTATACCAAACATATTATTTTTCATTTTTATCTTAATCAAAAAAAAGGAGTAATATATTCAAGAATTAACGTTCTATTTTAAATTACAGGGTATAGCATGAAGTGCTACTATAACTTTCTATACTTTTACTATAAGACATTTAGTAATAATGGTAAACTGTAGAAGTGACCCTCGCTGGCTTTAACCAAGGCGTGGTTGTAACTTTATTGAGAAAGACAATATCAGCTGCATCAGCTTTCCCCGTTGACTTTGAAATTGACTCTGTATACTTTGCTTCTACAAGTGAATGAAGTATAAATTACTCGTATTATTTTTATTTGAATTTGTTGCATGCCAACAACTATTATTGAAATATTTCAGCTAGACAGATGACAAAATAGACAAAACGAGACTCAGGCAGAAGGAGAGAGAGAGAGTCGTAATTGACCTGCACTTGCATAATATTTAGTACTAAAATCTATAGTATAAATATACATACATATGTATTGCTATAAATGTATATTGACATTACACTATGTTTATATGTATAACGCATATATCAAATGATTTATATAACATTTCTAGCTCTGAAATATTGAAATTATTATTATATTTTTGTAATTGAATATCATACAGGAATTTGCCACAAGTGTGTGTGGCAAACAGACACAAAGGCATATATGTATATATACTTTGTGTGTTACTGTAAATATGAGTTGCAAAATTAAAATAATTGTTTTAAAAGAATTTTAAAATTTTTTTTTTTTTGAAAAATGTAATTTAAATATCTGTCAAGTGACATAAGAGCATGAGCATAAGAAAAAGAGAAAGAAAGAGAAATGCAGAAAAATAAATGTATGGGAAAAGAATAAACAGCAGCAGCAGCAGTAACAGCAACCGAATCAAGTCTGCAAATAAGTTGCAATGTGTGCCTCTGTGTGTGTATGTGTGGGTGGAATGTAGTATATGTAATGCAACAGTCAAACAGAAATTTATATGCAAGTCATAACGGTTCACGCACATTCACACACGCACACTTGTACACAGAGACATATCGAGCGTCATGCAACCGCAAAACCTTCTATAGTTTCAACTGCTGTTCACATCCTGCTTGTGGTTGTTGTTGTTCTTGTTGTCGAGTGCAAATTATATTTTCATAAATATTTGAAAATACCCGTAAGAATATCATTTCAATTGTGACCGTCGGGCTTAGGGCTATAGACGCCCCGGACACCAACACTCCTCTCCTCCTCTTGGCCAACAAATTTTGCTCTTTTGCCAATGCATTGTAAGCATATTCGATTATTTTTTTATTTTGTATGTCAATTTCAAAACACATATAGAGCCAACACACACACACACACATACTTACATACAACAATAGATGCATTTACGGACAGAGATAGATCATAGGTAAACCGATTCAACGATTCTGTTAGATACTGGCAAAAAGAAATCCTTTCGATAGTTTTTTTTTTTTTTTTTTTTTTTTATAATTCAATACATTCCAAACACATGCATTTCATTTGCCCTATGGCAGTGCAGTTTTTGAAGTTACCAAACTGAAAGTCTGGACCATTGAATACACATATTCATATTCGTATTCGCATTCATACTTTGTGTGAATTTTGCAGTTATTTAGATGCAAAGAACAGACACGCAACACATACACAATTACACATATATACCAACATACGAACATACCAACTGTCCAGTATTTTTTTTTTTTATTTTAGTTATGTGTCTATATATGTGTGTGTGTGTGTATGAAATAGTCTTTCAGCTTGCACGCGCACTCAATTGAATTTCATTGAAAAATCTGGCACAGGTGCAACAGTCATTGCCAATGGTCTAGCCAAGGGTGTTAAAAGAGCATTATTCACATTGCTTGAATTGCTATTGACATTTATCTATACACAAGCACATACACACACACACATACAATCACATGTACATACACATGAATTTGATTAGATTTTATAACCGCATTGAAATATTTATAATATGAGCTACATTTAAATGGAATGCATTTCCAGTTGGTAAAATTGATTCTTGATTTTTTATTTATTTATTTTTTTTTTTTTTTGTCGTCAAAAAGAATTTATAAGAATTTAGATGCGATGAGGCGTACTTAATGTGAATTGATGTGCAACAATAATCAAAAATATTTCTATACGCATAAAATAAATAATAACAAATTCCTACAAAAGAAAGAATAATTTATAACGAACAGCCTAAAAGTATGCTGTCAGTAATTGAATTTACATGATATTTGTGTAGCAAATGAAAATAAAATGTTGCATACTTTGCGGCTGCCGAGTAAAGTTGTACCATAACAATTTATTTATATAGAAATAAATTAAAATGAATTTTGCATTTTGTGAAATATTTTTCTTGTCGAATAATGAAATTAATATTGCTGCTATTATTTTTCTTAGTTTTATTCTCTGTCGTAATGGTTCGTAAAGTATAAACAATTTTGGGCAATCAACACACGCACACAGAGAGAGAGAGAGACAGAACGATTGGCTACACTCTGGAGAGCATGTATATCCAATTAGCCCAATTTGACACACACTTAAGCTAGAGTTGCATTGAGATTTTTAATCTATCTCTATTTAATGCCTGCACAAAATTTTAATTGCATTTTCGGGGAACCTTGTGCCAGCTGCTGCAAGTGTAAAGCTCTCTCTCTCTCTCTGAAGTCACCACTGATGCAGCTTATTTACTATTGTCACAAATAAATGGCGGGCAGTTCATTGGCTGCGACAGTGCGCAATTTGTACAATTGGTGAAGCACCAGGCACTGGACAAAAGGTGTGCAAGGTGAATGGTTTCAGGGTTGGGGTGCATCATTGGCTTTGTGGGATGTAGGCACTTTCTGGGTGCCAAATGAGCGCAAGTAAATAAAATTTACGGCCTTTTGTTGCTGCGGTGGCCCGCAAGTGTGCAATGTGCCGTAGTTCGTTCAACTGGAGGCCCACCAAAAAAAAAGCGTAATGGGAGTGAAAAGAGCGAGAAAAGCAATTAAAGCGATTGCGGGCACACACAAAATGTAAATTAAATTTAATAATTGATGGCACATAAATGCGACGACGACGATGCCACGTTCTCAGCTCTGTTCGACTCTGTTGTGTTGCCTTATTTTCCTCTTACTTTTTTTTTTTTGTTTTTTGCTTTTCTGTTTTTCGTTTACCTCTGTACAGACTCACGCCAGCGGACATTCTCGTTGGCCAGACCATTGACCAGTCGATGTGCCAGATCGATAGTAAACGATGTCTTGTCTGCCTCACGTTGGCATTTCTGTTTCTCGGCCACAGCATTTTCAAATTCTGCTTGTATTTCAGCCAATTTTAATTCAAGATTATTAATTTTAGACTTCAGATATTGAAGACGTTCTCGTGCCTCAAGTAACTCTTGCTGTGAGTCTTGTAGTGCCTGTTGCTTGGGTCCCACAATAAGAAAAACTTGATGATAACGATGTAAATTAATAACCCAAGCGCAAAGTCCTGCAGCAGCAACTGATTTCTGTACAACTTTATCTGGATTAAATTCAGGATCCTAAGAGAAAACATTTATAAACTGCAGAAAAAATATTTATGGCAATCACTTTGCATACCTTAAGATATTCTTGCAATGTTTCTATAATATTTGGATGTATATTATCTTTGTTATAGTTGAGCAAATCATTGAGAAACTGATCGACACGCACCATCATTAATTTGGCTGCCTTCCAGCTACGATCTCGTGGTATTTTTCCATTGGTTGCCAGTAAAACCATAACAGCAGCACAAACGTTAATTACAGCCTTGGGCGGTGAGCCAAATGATTTCAATTCTGTTAAATTATTTTTGTTTAGTGTATTAAGTGCTGTCTGTGCAGCTACTAATGCTGGCTCAGCTTGTCGCAAGTCTTGTTCACATAACTTTGTTTTTATAGAGACATCTTCTTCGATGATGCGTACACGTTTTTCTTCTTCAGAGGCTGTGAAACGTTCACGTTTAACCTTTTCGCTCTCAGCACTAACAATTCCAATCAGTTTATCTGCAGCCGCATTTTTAGCAGCCAGTTGAACTTCTTGTATGGCCAATTGATGCTGCAAAGAAAAAAAAAAATAAAAATAAATAAAAATAAAGAGGAGAAAAAAAAGCTCATTTCAAACTCAAACCAAAACTCTGAACAACTTTAAAAACTTTCGCTGACTATAGAAAATAATTAAAGCTCTAGCACGCTGCCTCAATATTGACAGAGTGCAACTTTTTTTTTTTTTCCAACTCGTGAACATTTTGTGGATGTTCGAATATAAACACATGTGTGCTACACCCACACACACATACAAGTTTGTATCTGTGTGTGTGTGTGTCTGTTCGTTGATACCTCTTTCTCTTTCTCTACCTCTAGCGTTACCTTATTGTATTGAATGTCACGCACACACAGACTCAATGTGACACGCACATACAGTCCGCACTAACTGAAATCGAAGGCTCTTTTTCAATACAAACGAATTCAATTAAATTCAATTAGTTTAAATAACATTTTCTTCTTCCACTTTGGCGTTTTTTCTCTCTCTTTCTCTCTTTTTGTGTGACGACAACTTTTTGTTTAGAGCACAAAAGTATGCTACAAAATAAATGTGATTGCTTTCACATTGCGTATACGCAGCGTAACCGGAAACGACACTTGCAATTCAAAGAGTGGCATCCCATCATCAGCACTCTTTTCCCCACTGCCATTGGCTACAGTACACCTCGAGGGCACACCTCACCGACCCCCAACCCCCACATGACCCATAGCCCTTTCTCATTTTTTGCGCCTTGCGTTACCTCTCGAGCATGGCAAATGGGCAGCAGATTTGCTGTAACAACAATTCAATTAAGCGCACTAATTGAATGCCAAGCGCGTCGGGTCGAATATCACACAGCGTCAATGAAAATACAAAAAAAAAAAATAAAAATAAAATACAAAAAAAATTGAAAAAAAAAACAAAGGAAAAATGAAAAAAGGTTCATGGGATCCATCTGTACTTGTATCTGTCACATACACATTTCATATGTAACACACATACATACATATATATGTATATATATCTGTATAGCTGCTATATGTTTACATATATGGAAAGGTAAAAGTTTATGGAAAAAAAATGCTGAATGAAGAAAATGAAATTACGTATATATTTGTTATGCTATTGGAACACAATTGATGCACTAAAAATCAACAATTAATTGAAACTCAAATATTTTTGTTTAACAACTTGAATTTTAAACTTTTCTTCTCTTTCACATCCCTGCAATTTTATATATATATTTATTTATTTATATATATATATATATTTTTTTTTTTCTTTCTACCATTTTCTCACCTTTAGTGTATCCACCTGACGTGCACATTCGGCCAACTTTGCCATGCCGCTCTGCAAACGTGTGATGCGTTCAACGAACTCACCGTTTTTGTCTACCAACAGTTTGCGGTAGAGGAATATGTATTCGAGAAATGTTTTTGGTGTCGTATAGTTGTAGCGTTTTTCATTTTGCAGATAAATTTTCGATATCTGATTCACGGTACCATGTACGTAGGCCATAAAGCAACTGATGGGCGGTATGAGTTCGCACTGTGAAATAAAAACGTTGTCTGAGTCAGTTTCATTTCATTTCTATCACATGCTGCATATGTATCTGTTATTCGTGTGTGTTTGTCTTTCTGCGTGTCTGTGTGTTTGTGTGTCATAGCGTCATAGTGTCCACTGTGACAGTTTAAAGTTGTAAATTGTACACGACATGCATGCAGCATAAATAAACTCTAGTGCCTGGTGGAACGCACCTCCAGTATGTCGCTGATTTCGTTGAGAAACTTTTGCGATACTGATTCCAGTGCACTCTTGGGCCACTCGTGAAACCAGTCAATGGCTGTACGACTGATAATCGCTGGAAATTTGCGTGCACGTATACGTAATGTTTGACCAACTGGTGAAAAGCATAGCACAACTTTAAGTAATCGTCGCACTTTCTCAACAAAATATCTCCAACAATTCTCTTTAGTATCCAATGTGCCGCTCTGTTTCACTTCATTGCGTATCCCATTGATAATCGTATCCAATTGATCATCATTGAAGAGTTCAGGTATCTCGCCAGATGCAAGTAAATCATTGATAAGCATTAATATTGATTCATCAGGCAATTGAGCATCGGATATAAGAAACACTGAGGCGACATTCTTTAAACCAACTTTCATATATAAGCTAGCGATTTCATCTCTCATATCGAGCAAGCCAAAGCCACGTTTAATTTGTATTTGTGAGACACTCAGCGATGAGATGAATGCGGCAAGTCGAGCTAAAGTTTGTTTCCCCGAACCGCCGACGCCAATGAGCAATGCATTACCACGTGGACTTTCGAGTATGCGATTAATACTGTACAAAACATTATATGAAGTGAACTGTTCTATATGTAATAATATAAATACTCAACTTACCGACAAATATGTATCATGGCATCTTCAAATAAAACCAAATTCATATAGCCAACAACATCATTATAACTGCACTGTGCTTCCAGCAGCAGTTGATAAAGTGATTCCCAGCTCTTGAGTGGCATATATTTTTGATCCACCAGCGATTGTGCAAAATGACTATATATCAATGGTTCAGCAAAAACAAAATCTTCATCGAAATCTTCGAAATCCTTTTTAAAAATATCCCGTATAGATGAACGAAATGATTTAATATCATATTGATCAACAAGACGATCATGATACACACGATATGCTTCATGTACATAGAGACGCATCAATTCTGATGGCTTAGTGCAAACAGTGCCGCCATAGCTACTCGCAGCACCACCAGCCACAGCTGGTGCACCTACGCTATTCATGACACCTTGATAAATATTGGTGAGGTCGCGTAAATTGAAGATATAGTGAAATTTGATAGCTGTGGGCAGAAATGCATATTCGACACGTCGATGTAATGCGATGCCAACGCGTACAAGTAAGTTGCCAATGGAACGAATTTCTTTACTGAATCCCTGTGCCGGTTGCTCCAGGTGATTGTTTAGTATGGCACTGTAAATATAATGCAATGTCTCTTCGCCAGGTGGCGCCACAGAAAATACACAAAAATGACGCTGTAGGCGTGGATCAATGGTGAATGAGCCAGCCGTTGGATTCATGCATGCAGCAAATTGACAGTGACGAATATCCTTCAATTGTAGCCTTTGGCGATCATACCTAAACCACAATCAGTACACACGTATCCACAGACATTGTAAACATAATCAGATAGTGGAATAAACTCTACTGACATGTATGTATGGGAAATACTTACCATTGCCTGTAGTCCATAAACTGACGCATTATCGTATGTGGTTGCACAGTGCCATAGGCATCAACTTCGGGCATGTTTAGGTCATTAACGAAGTAGATTAGTCGTCGCTTTGGTCCACTGGGTGCATAGCAACGTCCTGATTTCTTCTCTAGCGGACGGTCTAACATCTTTTGGAATATCTCCGATGTTGTATAATAGTTGAAGTGTGTCGCCTGCACAGTGGTCAGCAATGGTGTTGACGATGAAGACTTCCGACGCTGTATGCTGCCTGTACGTGATGCTGACATGCGCGACTGCTGTAGCTGCTGCTGCAGTTGTTGTTGTTGTTGTTGTTGTGGTTGCAGTTGTTGCTGTTGCTGCTGTTCCTGCCGTTGTTGACTGTCGCTGACAGCTGTCACTGCAATTTCAAGCAGTTCCTGTGCGCTTGCATATTTGCTAAAGAGCTCACGGAAGATGGCACCCTTGCCACAGCCAGAGCTACCAACCAGCATACAGGCAAGATTGCGGTCAATAAGCAGCTTGAGGAAGTAGGCCAACCGTGTGGTCTCTGCAGTTGAAATGAGCACGTTCTGTATGTGTGTATTTGTGTATGTATGTGTGTATGTGTGTTTGTGTGTGACCAAAAGGCTTTATTCACATGATTAGTTCATTGCTTCTAGACCCATAATCACCCCCTTCTCCGCCCCCTTACATATCACCCACAACTAGGTCAAGCACGCACCTGCAATGGTAACTCAGCATCGATTACTTGTCTTCCGTCCAGCTGCTGCGATTGTTGTTGTTGTGCATCGATTGCGGCCAGTTCGATCCAACGTTGAAATTTCAATGTTTGCACATTAAGTTGATAGTCAAACACAGTTCCTTGACTAGGCAACTTGATGTCCTTGAACTCACCCATCCACCATTTGTGAAATTCGCGATGCCAATCAATGATTGCATCCTGATGCAATGCTGAACCAAAGCTCCAGATGGTCGCATACACAAAGATTGTTTCCAATGCCAATTCAGCTGATTCATGCGAGAGTTCAACATGATGCAGACTATGCGAATTGATGCCATGACGTGCTGTGCCATCGCGTGTTCCACCATCCTTGTCATTGTGCTCCTTGTCCAACAGACACTCCAGCAGGTGACAGGTCATTTGTATCATGGCCATGTCGGTGATGGGCGTGATGCGACGGAAATCTCGTTGACGCTGCATCAGACTAGGAAAATACTTTTCAAACAGCGTTGTCAATATGCCACGTTCGATCATGTTCACACGTGTCTCCAGCCACGATGAGACATAACTCCAAATGTGAAAAAAAAGAAGAAAAAAAAATTAGAAAGTACAAAAATAATTAATGAAGTCGAGAAAAAACTTATTCAGTAATTTAGCTTACGGTGACCAGCCAAGATCCTGAGGATTAATATATAATATGCCAGCACGTGAGACTGTCGCTGGTGTTGCTGCCTTTAGGTGACCAACTTCAAAAAGCAGTCGCATTTCACGTTTCAATGAGATGCGCTCATTGCTAGCTAGTGTCAAGATCTTGTTATCATCCATCAAAGTATTGAGACTCTCAATCCACATCGGATCAATGTCACCATCGAGCACAATCCATTTTGGATTACCCGGCGGCATATTTGCCTGTTCACGCATTATGGACGAGAAGAGTCCATCCTTCCATTCTCGTGTCGTTGGATTAACAATACCAAAGAGTTCATCATTGGACAATGCCTTGGGATTGAGGACATGACAAATGGGTTTTAATTTTTGTATGCGATAAGTTTCACGTAATGTTTGCCAGATCTTTGTTTTGCCAGTGCCAGCATCACCGACAATGAATACTGAATGCCGAACATTCGAGTAATTCCTGCAGTTGAACAACTTTCATGAGGAAACCTTCTTCGGGTTGCAACTTGATTTCATTAACTGCACGTCTGATGGTTTTCTCAAAGTCAAAGACACGCTTACGTGGCACATCTAGTGCTGGAAAGAGGTCACCAATCAGTCCCATAAATATGGGAACATCCTCAGTTACAATCTTGGGTATGTTAAAATCACGGAGGGCACGCATTAACACTTGATCCTCTGGTCGACTATGGTCATCGCGTTTCAATGTGCCGGCAACAACGAGAACCGATTTGATAGCACGCAGTCCCCAATCATAGTGATCCTGTTTGGACAACAGCTCCTTGCAGAGTGTGTACAATGTGATAAATTTGCGTGCCAGCAGACGTGCATCCTGAAAGCCCTCGGCCATTAACATAATCTCACAAATCAAAGCAAAGTCCGGCACAATCATGGCGCATGGTCGAAACAATGTTTTCAGGTTTTCCGGCAACTCGGTGCGGCCAGCGTAGCCAGGATTCATGGTGATAAAAATGCCAACCGACGGTTCCAGCGAGATGCTTTCGCCCATAAAGATAAATTGGGTTTTATGCATCTGTAAACAGCAGCAAAAGCAACAAAACAACAGCAGCAGCAACAGCCAATAGCCAACATGAAGTCCAGTGCCATGGTGCATCGTTCGGCAGCGGCCAAGAGTAAAAGTAATCAATGTGCAGCATTGCAAAGAAGTGGAAGGTAAAATCAATTTGTGAACATTTCTTCGTTTACTACTCCTCATCTTCATCTTCTACTTCTTGCTTTTCAATGTGGTCGTGGTAGACAACAACATTGCGGTCGCACCTTTATCGCCTCCTGTATGGTCTTCACTTGAACTGCCACCACGGACAGGACCTCAACGCAGATGCGATTGAACTCATCAAAGCAGCCCCATGCGCCAGTCTGGGCGAGACCTTTGTAAATGTTGCCACAAGATTTGTAGTCCATTTGCTCCGAACAGTTGAAGACATAAACCATTACGCCCAGTGCACGTCCCAAGTCTTTCGTCGTTTCTGTTTTCCCAGTGCCAGCTGGCCCAGCAGGTGCACCGCCCATCACCAGATGCAGCGACTTACGATGTGCGCGTAACCAAAAGAATTATATGCATATATTTATATATGTATATATGTATATATGTATATGTATGTATGTATATGTGTATAAAGTATGCAAACTACATTTATTTTCCACTAACGAGTTGTTTAATTTGAATACAAACGAAAATTGCCATAAAGTCAACAGCAAATGGCAACAAGTTAAAGATTCAAAGGAATCTGCACTAATTGGAAAATACCTCAACTGAACATATACATATATATATATATATATACATATATGAATAGGTGTATATGTGTGTGTGTGTATGTGCATGTTCAAAAATACATATGTATATGCAAGCTTATACCCAGTACTTGTAGAAACAAGGCAATGCAAGTTTTATGCAGACTGTAGCTTGTCGTGCTTCAAGCTTCTATATGCAGCTAACAGACAGAAAGCAGCTTAACATAATTTCAAATAAATATGTGTAATGAGAATCTTATAGTCGAGTATATGCAATTCTTGTCTCTCTTATTTGGTTTTATATATGCAACTATATTAATTGAATAGTTGTGCAATTCGAGAAGAGCATAGACAATATTCATTATTTAGAATAATTTTAACAGATTTGAATATGTTTCTACTCACAGACACACCAATACATACACACACACACAGACAAGTCTATATTTATATGTTATTTTATATGCTAACACAACATAATAACAGTATTGCATTTTTGCTTCTACCTGCTGTCTACTGACTGCTTTATGCTATACAAACTGCAATGTTTATTAGTGCTGTTAAATTTACTGAACAAAATTATTTAATTTTTGGCGAAAAATAATAAAAAATAAATCGAGAATAAAATTTAGATAAATTAAAAAAAAAATAAATAAAAAAATAACATGTAGGTTTAATAAAAATATTTTCTTTTTCGCAAATATTTAATTTTTTATTGATTTACACTAAATAAATACTTCAATAAATGCTTCAAATTTTTTATTTATTTTATTTTATTTTTTTTTTCATAAAAATTTAACAAAAATTTATAGAACCAATTATATACTCTATAAATTCATTATATTATTAAAAATTATTAATAATAATAATAAAATAATTAATTTTGAAGTTTACAGTGTCAAAAATACAATTTGTTTATTTATGCTCGCTTGATTTTGTATAAAAATGTAAACATCAAATAATGGCTGCTATATTGTCAAATATCTATTACATAGCATTTGGAGTAATTTAATATACATTTGAGCTATAGGTTATAAACAATTGAATAATTAGTAGTTTACACGAAAAATTAAACATTCGCTTTGGGCAACATTGGCGCAGCACTTGCTGTATTGTTATGCAATAATATTATTAGAGCAATTAATATTTTAATTATAAATGTGTAAAGGTTAATTGCAGAAATAATATTTATATTTTATTTCATTTTACAAATTAATATATATCACTTCTCTCACAGACATTTTAATATAATTTCAAATATTTATTATTTACCTGTGTTAATGTAATATAGCAGCGATCAGTTAATGGCGTTATAACTAATCTTGATGTGTTACCCAGATATTCGTAGGCATAACGAAATTCAGCATCACAAATATTAGCAAAACAATCTTCTTCACCGCCACCTGCGCTAAGTGTTGTCACACTGCCCGATGTTGATTGCTGTTCATCATCCCAGCGATGCCTCAGCTGACTTTGCCACTGAAATGCCAATGAATTGTCCACCTTGGTGGCTATAATCTTACCAATGACATCACGTGAATGCACATCAATTGTACAAATTGTCATAATTTTCTGTCGATCACCAGGTGAAAGTTCACCCAGCAATAAATTAATTAAAGCATTTAGTTGAGTAATTTGTCGTTTATGTAACTCTTTCATGGCACCTTCGTAACCTTCCTCCATGCAGGCAAATGAACGATTCACATCCGTTGTCCAATGTATTTGACTGCAACACAACGCCACTTGTGCTGGCCAATCATAAAGCCAAAGATCACGCGGCTTATCACCGAATGCTGCTAGAGCACGTCGAAAGAGTTCATGAAGTGTGCTGCGCATCTGTTGAATAACAGCGCGTAGCCAAAGCTCAACGCGACCGCTGCAATCAATATAAGATAATTGTTCACGCTGTGGATTTGCCACAAATGCGACATATTCATCATTCTCCTTGGAGTGCATGCCCAAGGCGTGTGTTGTATTCGTTTCATATTGCAAACGTAAAATGGAATCAAACAATTTTATAAGATGTCGATCAATGACTTGTGGATTATTACCATTCGATAGTATATCCAATAGATCGGCAGCCGATATAAAATAGAAGCGTGGAAATGCTAAACGTTTTGTTTCCAAATAATCATTCAATGCCTTCTCACAGATGGCTAAACGTTGTTGCAATTCTAGCAATTGTTCTAAGACATCATTATGTTGCAAGACAACCTGCATTACAACTCGTACTTCGGTTACTTTTACTAATAAATTTGTAAAATCAATATCGATACGTTCAAAATTAGCTGCATCTGCTGGCAATTGTGATCGTATATCTGTTGAACCAATAAATATGCATTCCAAATAAATCCATTTACGTTGCACTTCAAACCAGTTGACAATCAATGTATCGATGCCACTCAATACACGTTGCCAATGACTTAATTTATCCAATAGATACTCAATATGCTTTGATGTTGAAATATTTTGCAATTGCATTTGATTGTCATCCAATGTTTCAATTAATTCCTCAGAGACTTTAAGTAATTGTACGTTCGGTCTTGTCTGATGTGCTTCTAATTCAAATTCCAAATGTGCCCAGGTTGCTTTAATGTCATCCAAGACTTTAGTAACTGTCATCTCTTTGATAGCACGATCCACAGTATTCTTGATATCTTCTTCATGCTGTTGCAATTGTAAACTCAAGAGCATTGCCAAAGTTGTCAAAGGGTTGCATTTATAGGAGAGCTACACACGAAATAAAATAAAATAGTTTATTGTCTAAAATAATATAATATAAATTCTCATGAATGAAGTTTGAAATTATTCTGTGTGTATTATTTGCTTGTGTGTGTATCGAAATCTGTCTAAATAACTAATTAGAACATTTGTATGCTCATCAAACTTGTCTAGGCTCTGTGTGAAGTCACGTAAATAATTTGCAACAATTAAATTCAATTATTTTATTAACTGTCGAAAATGAAATACTAAAGTCCAAGACTTAAGAGAATTTTGTATACACACGCAAACACACACATACATATGATAATACATATTTATTTATAGAAATTTTGTAGATTTTAGTTGTACTCGTATTCATTTCTTATTAAATAATAATTAACAGTTTTCGAGTCTTTGGTAAATAAGTTGAAACTTCACTTCTCATCATTAACAGTAATTATTTATTTAAACTTGCCACATGCTAAACTAACTAGCAAACTTACACATAGTAGTATACATTATATTACCATGGCAATATGTATAATTATAATCTGCACAGATAATGTCTTTAACTTTCTACATAGTATAATAAGCATATATTAGTTACAGAACTTTCTACATTGATGCAGTTGCAAGTTTGCAAAACAACAAATAGCAATCATTTGAAGTGATTGCAACGTTAGCTGCTACAATTGTCTATAGTTTGATTTTATATAATTACAACTTACAAGTTCTTCTGCACTATGCTTGCCAATTAGCTGAAAATAAACCATAAAATGTAGAAAATTAGTCACTCAAATAAATTATTATCTTTATTAACATACATTTAAATATCTTAATATAAGTTTTTAATTAAAATAATAATAATAATAATAATAATAATGAAAAAATAAATTCTATAAGAAAATGTATATTTGACATGCAGCTTGTTTTTTATTAAATGTCAATTTATTTAATTTGAAGTTTTCATTTCAGTTTTGTTGAATTCTTGATTAAAGTGAGAAACAATACGCAGAGTATTGCTAACAATTGACAATTGAATGTATCGCTTCACATTGTGTGACAGTAATGATATAACTACATCTAGCAATAGCTGTAGTTTTGACATGCAGCTTGCTTTGTATTAAATGTCAATTTATTTAATTTGAAGTTTTCATTTAATGCCTTCATAATTATATTTGATTTTTGATATAAAATTAAATTAAATTAAATGAAATTATTATTAAATTGCATATTTTAATTACAGTTTATTATACTAAAGAATTTTGCAATTTACTGTAGCGAATGCAAGGAATATGATTAAACATAATTTTGTTCAATTCTTAATTAGAGTAAGAAACAATACGTAGAGTATTGCTAACAATTGACAATTGCTAGTGTATCGCTTCACTTTGTGTCACAGTAATGATATGACTAGATCTAGCTATAGCTGCAGTTTGGCAGGTGCAAATGTGATGTGGTTTGTTGTGCCCAATGCACACATCATTAGTTGCAATTGACAGTTGCTGTTGCTGTGCTGCTGTTTGGTGTGCTTACCTTTGACAACTGCATCAGTTCCAACCAATGACGTTCGGTAATTGCTGGATTTTGTAGCTCGGTAACGGCACGCAATGAGGCAACCAATTCTCGCAGCACGGCCACAATGTAAACATACGGTGCCCAATCTCTAATACATTTGTCCAATGTACGCAAATCGCGCGTGAACTTCTTACACTCGTGCTCCATGTCGTCCGTATCGATGCGTAGCCAAGGTGTCGCATGCCAATCAACAATGCACGATTCGATGACGCGCACAAAGTCCCACAATTGCTGCAGGCGTTGTATATACAGAGAGAAATAATTGTTTATATTATTTAATAGAATTTGTATTTGTATTTCTAATAAATATTTTTTAAATTATTCTACAATTTTTTTTATAAATATATTTATATAAATTATATTTTATATATTTATACATTTTATTTTATATATTTATACACTTTGCATTTTTAATAAATATTAAAAATATTTTATATTATTTTAGTTTCTAATTTATATGCATAAAATTGTGTGTTTTCGCGCAGTGTATGTTCATATTCAAAGTGCAGTAGATAATGTTGTTTACCTTCACACGTCTAAGTTCCGTTCTGCAGTGCTGCAATGTGGTCGTATCGGGCTCAGCAATATCTAGTAACCGGGCCCAACGTGCAAGGCGACGCTGCTGGCAGCCAAAGCGATGCAGTCGCACGTAAACCTCGTCGCAGGCATCGTAAATATCTGGACAAGGTACATAAAAGAACTGAAAGCAATGGATATAGAACGAGTAGAGGCAGTGAAAAGCGAGTGGTTAGCGAATATGCTGAGAAAACAATACGCGGAATAGGGGCGACAGAAACAGAAACAAAAAAAAAAAAAACAAAAAATGGAAAGAAATTTGCCAAGGTAAAATTTACCGGCATGCGCTGAAACTGTTTGGCATAGTGTTGCACGTGGCATGTATGCAATCCGATGAGCGACGTTACGCGTTGCTGCTGATAGAAGCGCGTCTCCTGCAATGCCTCATGTTTGGCTAACGCCTGCTGTTTCAATTGTTGCCAGTGCAGCGGTAACTGTTCGATATTACGCAGCAGTTGAGCTTCAAATTCCACATTGTAGGTCTTCAGTAGCGTCATAATGTCCTTGAGCGGCTTGAAGACATTGTCCGCATAGGGTTCACGTTGCCGTATTTCTGCCATGACAGCCAGCACGCGCAAAAGAGCTTCGAAATTCTGACGTGCAATATGTAGTTGAAGCGTCTCTTGGCTGCTCGATATGAATGCGTTTAGCTCCTGTAAATGGCATACTCATATTTTGTACACACTTCGAGAAAAATGTTTAAAAAAAAATAGCAATAAATTTTATAAATAAAATTAAAATAAAGTGAAAATAAAAATAAAATAAAATAAATAAAATAAAGTACAGAATTTTTAATTTTTTCAATTTATTTATCTTTAAATTTTCTTTAAACATTTTTTCTAAAAACATTTTGAAAATTTCAATAAACATAAAAAATAAAAAGAAAGAAAATAAATGAAATTAATATAAGAATTTCAGATTTTATTTTTTTTTTTATAACTTTTTAAAAATTTCACAGTTTTATTTAAGTATTTATCTAAGTATTTTTTCAGTGTATCAACATTTTGTGCTTAGAAAAAAATAAAATAATTTCTTGTTGGTAAACTCACCTGCAGTGTTTGCTGAACATAACGTAGCAGCCATTGCTTGAAGAGATGCGACCATTTACAGGCCAGATTGAGTAGTGCATGCTTCAGTGGCTTCAGATCGAGAGCTAACCAACCGTTAATGCAATGTCGACTCTCGCATTGGTCAATGGTATCGTGCAGCTCATTGTAACGCTCGATCTGTGCGAAAATTATGTCTTTTATTTATATTTATATTTATTTAGTTTTTCTTTAGTTTTTATGTTTATTTTTTGTTTCATTTTTGTTTTTTTTTGGGGCGTTGACAACTTCATTTGCCTGAACTAAGCTAAATTTATTTGCTAATTTAGCGCATATGTGTGTGGTTAACACACATAAACAAACATACACACACACGCATATGTACATATACACGTACAAATAGACAGAGCCCCTGCATTCGTGTGCCATTTACTCGCACACTCGTATATTTGTGTATAAAGTGTTTATTAAGCGCACCAGCTGCGCCAGAGGCGACTCTCAATGGCCGCTCATAAATAAAGTGCCGGTCAGTGATTTTAGTTTGCCCTTTGCTTTAAGGGGTATAACACATCTGCAATCAGCCTAAGAAAATCAAATTTTTATATTTGTTCAACGTAAAACTATCGCCTGCAATATCGTTATTTGTCATAATGTAAATTCTTTTATAACTAGAAAATTTTGCTGTCGAATGTCAATAGAAATGTTATTTAATTACTTTTTATTTTTATGGATTATTCTAAAGTTTACTGTCTATATTTTAAATTTCTAATTTTTACTTAAAATGTGATAAATAGAGTCTTACCATAGAAAGCGGATCAAAAAATATTTTAAATTAAGTAAAAAAATATTATTACACTTTAACTTTTTTTTTAAAATAAATTTTTGAAAATTTTTTTTTGGCAGAATTATTAAAATTTTTTAAAAATTTTAAAATCAAATTTACCAAAAGAAAAAATTCTTAAACTTTTATGAGACGCAAATTATTTGAGTTTTTCTTATAAAAAAAATTTAAATTCCAACTACTAGCGAAAGATAAACGATAATTTCTGTTTTTCTTTAAGCTTAACTTGCTCAGACAATGGTTCAGTCTTGGCAAGCAGAATACATTAGTGATGTAGAACTAGTTGCTAGTTTCCATTGAGTCAATTTGCATAGAAAAAATATTTATAAATTCTTTTACAAAAAGAATAGAATCTATAGTCTATAGGATATTTTAGTTTCGTGTATATTACGTTGAGTTTCTCTACTGCTTTCATTTTATTTGGCCACTCAATGTTCAAGCATGTTGACCATGATTTGTTGTTGCTTGTTTATCTGCTCTGCATTTTATTTGTATGTGTTTTTATTTGCTTGCATGTGTACGTGTGCGATTGTGTGTGTGAGCGTGCTCTGCGTCTTTATGTTATTTATTGCATACTTTTCGGGGCGTTTGATAATTGTTTAAAGAAAATATTACGCATACGCAAGCGATTTGGCTGTAAGTTTGGCATAAGTCAACGGCGCCATGTGGTTAAACATTTTTTTCTTTTTCTTTCTCTTTTTTTTTTTTTGTTTTGGCTCTATACAGATTTTTCTATAGCCAACCAAAAAAAAAAAGAAAAGAAAAACTCTTGCTTTTGCTTTGGCTTGACTCGCAATGCTATGCTCAATGCACGATTCGGCCACACATTTGACCCTAAATGGTCGACATTTATCAAGCGTTATTGGTCTCAGGGGTTACACAACGTAAATTGTGTGGTTGCCAATTGAGTGACCCGGCGAGCCACTCGGTCACTTGTGCGTCCATCTGTCTGCCCCTGCTCAATGCTCTGAGCTCTGAGCTCAATGCTCAGTGCTCTAAGGTCTGAGCTTTGAGTAACTAGTCTACCCTTCAGTCGTGTCTGGCTGTCTAGATGCGTGGGCATAGCATATACAACTTTTGGTGCTTTAGGGGCAAACATGTTTCTTAACTTGTTTGCCATGTCTTTTACTTTTTTTCTCTTACTCTCTCTTTCTCTGTATCTCTGTCTTGTTTTTTTTTCGTGTATTTTCGTTTACCTCCGTTTTAAACGTCTCCATGATGGCATAGCCGCTGCCACTGATGTGGGTCGTTTGTTCGCGAGCCGTTGTCATGCAGCATGCCAGAACATCGGAGCTCTGTTGAGTCCAAAGGAAGGCGTAGGCGTGGAATTTAGCAGCATAATTCAACGCCGCCTGCATCGTGTTGGCCAAAGCGTCGCGTATTGCGCCGCATAACATTTCCAAGTCATCAGCTGGCGGTGCTTTTTGTTGCACACGAGAAATGTGAGAGATGCAGAGAAAGAGAGAAAGAGATAGACAGGGAAATGTAAGAGGAATGCAATGAAAAACAAGATTCAATATTCGTATAGTAGTTGAATACCTTTTGTATAAGCTTTTGCCGCTGCCAACAAGTTGTACTGCATGTTAAATTGTTCTTTATTCTTGTTGTGCTTGAACTCATCCTTATATAGAGCGTCGTCTTCATCGTCATCAGACAGCGCATTGTCAGACACAATTCTTGGCATGCAATCGCATGTCTGTTTTATATCCAGCAACAGCTGCTCGACAATTTGTTGAAAATTATTTTCAACACTTGCATCAAAGGCAGGCGAAAAACGTATTTCCGTTTCCGTCAGCTCCAATTTCACTTCGAATAGCGGTGCATCGTTTGTTGTGTTTGTTATTGTTGCTGTTGCTGCTGTTGTTGTTGTTGCTATTGTTGTCGCCTGTGGCGCTGTGATTTGTTGTAGCACCAATCCAGCCATGCTTGGCAAGGCCATACTTGAATGTAGGGCCACAGTTGAAGTCACTTGCGTTGTGGCTGCAGTTGCTGTTGTTGCTGTTGTTGCTGCTGCTGCTGTTGCTGTCATTTCCTTGTGCAAATACTCTAAACTGAATTACACGGCGTATGAGTAATGCGAAAATTAAATTTAGTGCTGAGTTTGTTTTGTGCTTATTTCGTTTGCGTTTGCTGCTGTTGTTGTTGCTGTTGCTGTAGCTGTTTGCTGCTGTTGACGTCTCTGCATGCAATCACGAAGTGCCGTTAAGTGAAACATGCAATTGACGCATGAATGCGCTGCCTGCAGCTGTTATTGTTGTTGTTGTTGCTGTTGCTGCTAGCATATCTATTGTTGTTGTTGTTGTTGTTGTTGTCTTTACTGCGGTCGTTGGTGTAGGTGTCTGTCAGTCAGCCTTGTTGCGGTTGCTGTGCGCCAAATGCGGGTGAGTTATAAATTCGTGTTCATTTACTTGATTAGTTTTGATGAGACATGAAAGGTGCCTTTGCTTTTACTCTCTTTCTCTCTGTCTCTCTGTCTCTCTGTCTCTGTCACACTTAGAAGCAGCGTGCCAAAATGTAATGAACTTGTTTTCTTACACGACGGGTGTGCTTTAGGTGGTTCAATAGTGTGGTTTTAATGATGGTTAAGTGGTTACGTGTGGCAAGCCAAAGCCTTACTTGGTATTCAGCATTTTTTTCTGTTATTTGCTTTTTTTTTTTATATTTTGCGCGTGATTAAGATGACAATGAGCATGAAATAAATGTGTGCTAGCAAGAATGTGCCAAGTATACATATATATATATATATATATATATATATATAAACATTATATTTATGAAGTAAAAGAAGTGCCAGTTAAAAGTAAAGTTATTCAATGCTTAACCTGATCCTCATAGCCTGACGAACTTCATGACAAATCAACTTGTCGACATTGGATAAATATTTGTTATATTGACGACGCTGTTCATCCGGAAATTCGCGTACAAACTGTCAAGTAGTTGTTAAACAATAGCGCACAAAAATAAAATAGAAAGGGAAAAGAAATAAGTAAAAATAACAGTGGAAAATGGCAATGACAATGACTAGAACAATTTTACCTCTTGCACACTCAGATCACGCGAATACAATTGAAATTGTTGTGCTTCATAGTTGAAGAATAAACAAAAGTTGGCAATCAGCAAACGATTTAGCAACATTTTCGTTTCATCACATTGCAATAGACGCAAACGTACACGGTCCTGCTGATGACGCAAATCTAAGAGATTGCGACCATAGAGACTACGCTGATGCAATGGCTCGCGACTCCAGCGATGCATGCTAGCCAATATAGCATTTAGATTCCCATGTGTTTGCTCCAGGCGTGCAAATAGTGTACGAGATTTATCATAGATGCTATCAATGAGACTTTCATCTGTGCCAAAAAAACAAATACAATGACAATTGCGAAATAGAGATTTAAAGAGAGAAAGAGATTTTCACTTACCATAGTTGCACCATGATAATTGTAGACTTGCTGCTGCCACTTGTGCATCAATTGTTGACAATTCATTTGCAATAAGTTGAAGTTCTGCTTTAGCACATTGACCTGATCTTATACCATTATAATATTCATCAATTTTGACCAGACGTATGCGTCGCTGCCAATATGCATCTCTTTCCATATACAATGACATCAACTCTTCGGGCATTTGAAAAAGTTTCGATGACAAATTGCCAGCTGCTTGTAAGGCTAACAAATATTTTGTCTCTTTTAACAACGTAAAGAGAGATTGTGCAAAATTTGGTTGCAACTGTTGGCCAGCTACGTGTTGCGTTAATATTGGTGCGGAAAGGCCTTGAGCAATGAGTCGTTCTATGCCCTGCTGCCAATTATGCCAAATTTTTAGCTGTAAATTACACATTTTGGTTGTCAGCAGATTACGACGTGTGCATAATGCATCCCATTGAAAGGGTAAAACAATAAGCTCAGTTTTCAAACATAGCCTAGAGAGCGAATAGAGAAAAATGTAATGTAAAATAATCCTGTTAATGAACATAACCTACAGTATTTGTATAAAATCGACGAGATCCTTCGATCCAAGCTCATCGCAACGATGCAAATGCTGTTCAAGCCACATCATGGCACCAGCAATAGGCGGAAAATTTGAAGCTATGGGTATGGCAGCCAATCCTTCTAACTGATAGCCAAACAACACTTTGGCCACACTCTCCTCCAGTTGTAGCAATTCCTCGTTGTAAATATTCAGCATGTGTGGCAGCAAGCGCATCAATTCGGACTGCACAACATTGCGTTGCAGAAGGCTGCCAAACATCAAAGTCAATTTTAGTAAATGAATCCAACTGTGGCACTGTTCATATGCCTGCAGCAGTACTGTGGCAAGCTTTTGTTCTAGCACTTGCATGCGTGCAAAGAAAATGCTTTGTTCGCGCTTAAAACATTTCCATTTGTGTGCCGCTGGCGCTGCAAGGTCAATATCCACATCGGTCCATTGTTCAAAGAGTACTTTAAACTCATTGTATATCTATAAAGAGAGAGAGAGAGAGAGAGAGAGAGAGAGCATGAAAGAAAGTTGTTGTTGTTCTTTGTTGTTGGGGCCAAGTTGTTACCTGTCGAATGCGCTCGGTGAGCAATTTGCCACGTAAACCGCCAATTTCAAGCTTCTCCAATTGCTGAAATTGAACTGCTGCCTCGAAGACATGACGCAACTCTGTCAGTTGCAACAAGAAGCCATCAAGTGTTTGGCCAAACACCTGATCGTTTGAAAAGCGCCACAACTGTTGCAAGTCGCCTACAGCATCTGCTCCTGGTGGCGACGCTAATGTTGATGTTGATGTTGTTGCAACGTCTGGCATAGCAGGCAACAGCACTTGATTGCTCGCATAACGTTCCTTATATACAAGCATCCGTTGTCTGTGTGCAGCCACAAAAGTTTCAACACTTTAACACTTTTATTTATTTTTGTTTACAACTCACTTGAAAAATTCTAAGACTTCAGCAGTTTTCATAATCTTTAACAGTCCCTCATCAGCATCACCTTGAAACAGTAATGGGAATTCCAAATCTTCAGCAGCACGATGCACCAACATATTACAAATACAACGTAGCAATACACTCATACGCTGTGAACTGCGATAATTACGTGCATTTGTCCATATCAAATGCAATACATGCACCAATGGTACAATCAAATCTTGTGCATTGCTAAACTGCACAGAATTGAAGGCAGCCGTTTGACGTAGCAGCGGTTGTAGCCACAATGAGACATCTTTAGCCTCTAGCCAAGCGGTTATTAGTTGACGAAATGCTTTGGCATATGGTTCATAGTAGACAGACTCAATGTGTTCTAGAATATGGGCCAATGTTTTATGCATTGGTTCACGCAACTGTTCGTAAATATTTTGTAAATTAAGTTTACGATTTGTCCAGAATGCAATTTCTTGTGGTGGCAATGTAATCAAATTTAAATGTTTCATCGTTGCTGTTGTTGATGATGTTTGACATGTTGATAAACTAATTGATTCTGAACGTTCAATTACAATATCATGCATTTGTGTTGTCCAATTGATGAACATTTCCTCAAGCACATTACGAAACTTTGGATCTAAAGCTGGCTGTAAATTGCTTTAGGCAAGGCAAAAAATAAAAATGAAAATAAATGAGAAAATGTGCAACAAAAAAATGTAAATTAAAATTTTTGTCTTTTGCTTTTAATTTCATTAAATGAAACTTTTGAATTTATTGACCTAAATTCAGTAAAATAAAAATAAATTTGCATTTGTTCAACTCAATCTATTTCTATTTCTATATCTATCTTTCTCTTTTTATTTCTTTGCATTTACTTATTTATTTGTTTTTCTAACTGCTTTCAAAAATATTGCAATAACATTTTGACCCGAAATTTATTTGATTTAACAACTTGACATTCATTCATTGAATAATTTTTGGTTTTTGATTTTTATATCAAATTTCCTATTATCTATGCTTTCTATGCTACACTTGAATTTTCATCAACTTATTTATTGATTGCTTGACTGACTTTCAGTTCAAATATTTTGTTCTTTCAATTAGCTGCATTTTCACATTTAATAAATGTAAAATGATCAAAAAAGAAAAACTAAAAGGCAAACTAACAAAAAATTTTATTTATAAATTTTGGTTGATTTTTCTCATTTATTGAATATATTGAATTTTATGTTGCTGAATTGATATGATAATTTTTTTTGTTTTTTTTTTTTAACGAAAAATATTTATAATTAATTTAAGGAAAATTCATGAGTGAAAAGTTTTTGTGTTTTGTGTTTGCCTTTATCCCAAAAATTCTTTGAGTTCTCGCTTACATTGATAAGTCGAAACAAAACAAAGACTCATCGTTTAGATGACATAGCAATCTAATGGAGAGACGGCGACAGTGTTTAGCTCGAAGAACAACACAAGTCTAAGCTCAGCAAAAGTCTGAGCCCTTGAGACAATCGAAGGGGAAAGTTACGTTTTGTGCTTGTTGTTCTTCCTCTTCCGCATCTTTCGCATCTTATGTTTCTTTCATTGCTTTCGTCTGTTTTACTTTTCTGCTACTTACCCCTGGTCGAGCTGTGCAGACACTTCCTCGACGATTGTTGGCGAAACTAATAACGATAAAATTGTGCGATTGTTGGTTTTGCCCTTAATCTGTGGGGATAACAATAAAGTATAAATAGCGCTTATAGACACATGAAAACTTTGCCCAATTAAGCCAAATACGATGGAGCACACACACAATGGAACTGGAGATGAAGCTGTAGCTGTAGCTAGAGCACAGAGTCCATGTTCGGTTCGCTGCACTCAATTGGATTAATATGTTGAGATAAGACTTGCCTTTATTTCCCTTTCCTTGCCTTGGCACGCCCACTTACCACTCCCCCTAAAATAGAAATATACTTACCTCGGTCAGTGTGTTGCGCACTTCTTTAATACGACCGTGCAAATCTTTACGCACGGACTGTGGCCACAAGCTCTGTGCTTGCTCTAGCAATGGTTGCAACACTTCATCGAATAGCAGCGACATTGTTTCAATTTTACTATGTACTGGAAAGTCACCATATAGCACAGTACTCTGAAAGTTGGCCGCTGTCAGTGGCACGGTCATATTGTGGCGTATAAAATAGGCGCATTTGCCACGTGGTACACCATCCAATGTTGTGAAACTCGACGATGCCGGCGGCAATGGCACTAGCAATGCACCAGCAGTGGTTGCTGCTGCCACCACAGCGGCCGTGGCAGTGCCATCATTGACAGTGGCACCTCCAATGCCACGTGATGTGCTGGATGCTTGCAGCATATAGTTGCGGTATAAATCGCTCACACAGCTGCGTGGTACTAGCTCGCTGCCTGGACTGAGTGTCATGACCAAAACTCGGCTACGTCCATGCAACCAGTCCAACACAATGCCCTGTCATAGTCATATCTAATATAGTCTCTATGTATGTGTGTGTGTGTGTGAAAAAATGAGAGTGTGAAGAACTTACCCGAAAATCATCGTTTGCCATCATTTTGGACCATTTGTCGGGTTTCAGGCGCATTGTGGTTATCGTATAGCTGGCCACACGTTCCAACCGCGAATCGCTGTAGTCGCGTTGTGAACTCTGTTGGCTGCCAACATCGGGCATCGTCTCATCATCGCTGCTGGCTATAGCTGCAGCAACACTAGTAGTAGCACCAGCTGAAGCAGCAGTTGCAGCATCAGACACAGACATTTTAAGAGAAATAAGAGAAAATGTGAACGATTCGTAGAATTGTAGCGAAAGACCACAAAGCAAACGAATCAATTAATGGCACAAATCAAACAGCTCGTCGCGGCGTTTGGCGTTGAAATGATTTTGACCCGCAGTCATTCGCATTCAGCGTCTAATGTTAGGCCATGCTATGCCATGCCAGGCGAGGCGAGTCGAATCGAGTCGAAGCTCAGGCCCAGAACTCATAGTCAGAGGCCACCACTTGCAGCTGGGCGTCAACGCGAGCCGCAGCACACACTCACAAAGAGAAACATACACACACACACACACAAACATTTCCAACATATCGATCAAACTTTAATTTCGAATCATGAAAAATATTTTAAAGTGTGTTTATATGTATGCTAGAGACTCTAGCCTCTATACACTGTGCAATATATGTATGCACTGTCGAGCTGCCAGTTTCTAATGCAATGGGCAAAGTTTAATGACAAAAATTCGTTAACACTGCGACCCCCGCTGCCGTTGACTTTAATTGCTCGCGTTGTTGCAAAACTCACGAAAGTAAGCAAAATGTAATTTCCGCTATACGCCAGCAGGTTTTTGCCACACATAACTCAACATCAACATGAAAATCACAGAGCATTGCCAACGCAATTGACAAGATGGCAAAGTGTCAAAGGGAATGATGGGATGGTGGACTCTAGGGATTGGTATTGCATTCCTAGAATTCATAAATCTCTACTCTTGGCTATATACAAGAATGCAAATTATGAGCTGGCAATGAAAATTACTTTTGCTGTTGCTACTGCTGTAGCTGTTGCTGTTGCTCTTCATGAGAGAAGTCATCAGGGCGTATGCGTAATATTTGATGTTTAAAAATTCAAAAGAAAAACGTGCTTGTAATGCTTTAGCTTGCGTTTCAAATGCTTTAGCAATGACCACTCTATAAAATCATACTCGCACACACACTCACTCACACCAGAGTACACACATATAGACACAACACATTTGGCACATTAAGTGCTGTGTTATTGCTCTTGTCAGCAGCAACAACAATTGCTGCAACAACTGTAGCTACAACTATAGCAAAAGGCAAGTGCATTTTATGTTTCACACACACACACACACACACACACATAGACACATACAGTCAAACATACTAATACATAGTAGAGTTTATGCCAAGCGAATTGCAGCCACCGTTCCGGCCCAGAGCTTTTCACTTGGCCAAACGCTCAAAAGGCAACCACATGGAGTGAGTGACTGACTGACTGACTGCGTGTGAGTGAGTGAGTGAGCAAGTGAATGAGTGACTGACTGAGTGACATGTGTCAAGTAACAGCAGCAACTACTACTACTGCTGCTGCTGCTGCTATTGCTGCTGCTAGCACTGTTACTGCTGCATATGGTGGTGTGAGTTTAGTGAGCATGCTTAAAATGCTACGCAATTACCGCAAGTACACATAGAAAAACAACTCATTCTCCTACTTCAAATAACGCTCAGTGCTCAGCTTAAAGATGCCCTGCAGTATTCCACTAAGTACAAACATATGCTACACATACATTTGAAGGAAGTATGTGCCTAACGGAGTGTGCAAAGATTAAAATAACTGTAGATGCTTGTTGCAAGTTGAATTTTCTCTATTTACTCTTTGTCGTTTAAATTTTCTTTCAATTTGCTGAGAATTGAATTTTGCTCATGTTGCTTGACAGAAAGCAGTAAAAAATTCATTATTAATAATTATTAATGTAGATAATATGTATATGCATTTTTATAATGAATGAAATATGAATAGATTAGATTAATAAAAAAAAAATTAATTAATTTTTAAAATTAAACATTATTTTTATTTTTAATTCAATTTTAATAATTTATGATAATAATATATTTTTTTTCTTTTTTAAATAAATTTTTAGAAAATGAAAAATAAACACCAATATTTATTTTTTGATTTAATTTAAATTTTTCGCAAATATATTAATATAATTTATTTTATTATAAAAATTAATTTAAATTAAAATTTTTTAATTTAATTATTTTTCTTCACTTTTTTAATATTTTATTAAAACTCCCAAGCTGTATGCGAATATTATAAAATGCTGGGTATGACAAGTGTTTATGATGATGCTGATGATGATGATGATGATGATGATGACAGACTGGATTGCAATATAACTTTGATACTCCAACTCTCCACTTTAAAATATCATCGTCATATCAAAAACGAGTCGGCTTCCCAAGCTGTCATGGCATACTTGCTTTTTTCCCCTTATTGCTTGACTGCATCCGTCGTCGTGACGCAGCGTTACACCCTCAGGATAAATGCATTGCCCTCATTTTCTGTGTGGCAGCCACAACTGTTGCGGTCTTTGTGGGGCAAACCGACAATAAGTACTATGTATAACTAGCGTGCTGTGGTTATTATTCAATGGTAGAGAAGATTCATGTTCCTGTTAATGAATTTACTCAAAAGTATTTATACTAAGCTTAAATTTCGCTTACTCTTTGACTCAATGGTAAATATATTTGATTCCCTCTACAAAGAGAAATGTATATACATATATATAGACCATATATATGTATGTCTGTATGAAAGTTAATAATAAGTTTATCATTTAAAGAGATTATGTAACGTAAGATTGCTCTGTGAGTTTTTCTGTGTCTGTGTCTGTGTCTCTGCATCTGTTGGATGTTTCTGTTACTGTTTTCTCATGTTGCTGTTGCTGCTGGTAAATTGAAAAGCTTTTTAAAGGTCCATTTGTCCTCTTCAGATTAAATGTCGAACTGAAAGTGGTTCCATGAGGACTGCAAAATATGTGCATAAATAGTGCCCAGAACTCCAAGTCAAACATTAAAAGAAAAGCTGTAAAGATAGAGTGAGAAAGAGAGGGAATGTATAAAAGAGAAAGAGTGAGAGAAAATAATGTAAAGAGAAAGAGCAAAAGCTAAAGAAGAAAAGAGCAAGAGTGAAAAGAGAAAAGAGCAAAAAAAAAAATGCCACAAAACCGTAGAAAAATAAACGCCAAATTGATTTTAAAAGCAATTTCTTGATGGTCCAGGCTCACTTCAAATTAAGTAAATCGCACTGAGAGCGCAGCGCACGTCGGACAGCGGCCGGCACTGAGCCATGAAAAATGAAACTGGAAAATGCTTTTACTACATCATCTTTTTCTCTCTCTCTCTGCTGGCATCTCTCTCTATCTCTATCTCTCTCTTTGGCTTCTCTTTTTTTTCATTTTGCTGTCACATTGGCTTAGTAGTTTTTGTTTTTTTTTTTTTTATATTTTTCTTTTTTTTTTTTGTTCTTTTTGAATTCATGCCAAGCCAATTCATGTTCAGACTTGCTTCCCCTTGCCATTGCTTTGACCCAGCTGATAGTCTGAACTGCTTGCTGTTTTGTGGTAGCTGCTGATGAGTTTCATTATGAGCGTACAAATCATCACATGCCAACAAACAGTTGAGCAATGAGACACGGCGAGGTGATGCGACGCGATGCGATGCTATGCGACGAGACGAGACGCGACGCGCCGTGAAGCGACGATGCAGAGAGCGAATGCGATGTCGACTCGACTGTCAGACTGCACGGCGTCGCGCTCGTTTAAAAGCTATTTCGTGCATTTGTTAAGGATGCTCAACTTTGCATGTATGTATATGTGTGTGTGTATATGTATTATATATAGAAAGTCAACACTATTTTATTCGAACAAAAGCCATTCGGGTAAGATTATGAGAGCACTGGGAGTATCTATTTAAAACGACCACAGTGCGTATTAGTAATGCCTCAAGGCATTTTATGAAAGACATTCACGCAAAGAAGAACAGAAGAAACGCGCTCACTGTGATAAGTTGACGATGTAATACTCTCATTTTATAGCAAGATTATCAAGATTTACCATTTATAGTTAAGCTTATCTTGATTTAACCAAGCTAACATACACTATATATATATATATAGTGTAGACTAGTAATATATTGACTAAAATCATATCATAAATATAGACTGCTGTGTATATAGAATCAACTCTTTAATGTTGGCAACAATACTTTGTATCCTTTGATTGAGTATGCATTTGGCACCATCAATTGTAGATGATTTAATTAAATGTAGTTTCATTGCGTTACAAATTGCTTGACAAACGTCGAACATCCATTGTAAGAATAGGCAAGTGGCAAGTGGGAAGTGGAAAGGACCAAGCGTTGGCAACATCAACAAATCGATCAGTGCACAGTTTTCCATTAAAACGTCTCTACAAAAAAAAAAAAAAAAAGAAAAGCAAAACAAAACAAAAAAAAAGCACAAAAAAAAAGGAAGAAAAAGCGTTTACCAATGCCAGTGTAAACAACGATTGGCGACTGGCCTAGTCCTTGTTCTGGTCATAGTCATAGTCATAGTTCTAGTCCAGCTTCTGTTCAATGTTGAAACAAAACCAGTTGGCAATAACAAAGAACAACAACAACAAGAACAACGAGAACAACAAATATGATTCTTCGTGGTAGTGTTGTGTGCAGCCTAACGACAACATTCAATAAACAATTCACAATTGATTGACAAACGGACAGGCAGCTTTGTCATTTGGATTCACTGCTGACGATTGACCAGGGGCAGACATTGTTGGATTGGTCCTGACGACAAGTCAGCGGAAGGATGTTAGTTCGAGTGGATGAGGAAATTGAAAGGGAATGCTGACAACAAACTCGACAAGAATGCAGCACTACAAAAACCAACACATACACAAAAACACATGTACACACACATAGATATATACAAAGACACATAGATACATACAAAAAAAAAAAAAAAAAATGAAAAGAATAAAGGGACAAAAAGTCTGAAATGCCAAAAAGGCAAAAGCGCCTGAAACAACTGAAAACAATGAAAGCAAATTTCTGAGCGGACATCCGCCAGCGATTAGGCAACGCCCTCGGTTTTTCGGTACATTTTGGTACAGTGGTTAAATGTCTGCAAGTACGTAATTCTTTCTGCCTGTCGAATTCGTAAATACTTTTTTTTTTTTTTTTGGTTTTCCACGTGTTCAGCTCTTCATGCTTTTGGCATTTTTACATCAAGAAATGTCAGAAGTCATTGTAAAAAAGAAAAATGCTTAAAGAATTATAAGCTACATAAACTTTCATAATTTATTAAAATTAAAAACATTTTTTTCATTGTCATGTAATAGATTTATTTTCTATTAAATTATATAAAATATTTATTTAAACAAATTTAAATTTTATTTTATTTAAATTCAATTTGAACAGTGAAATTCTATAATAAAATAATTATTCTTAATTTTATGGTTTTTGAGAAAATAAATGTGAAAATCATTAAGAAATATTTTGCCATAGTTCACATATATATTTAAGTGTTAGGTTAACACATTCGATCAAATCCAATTGGAAAGTGGCTACCCCTTAATTAAAACGCCCTCACATTAATTGCGCACGTGACGTTAGCCGCTCATTAACTTGCCAAATGCTTTACGTTGCACAGAAGTAGAAAGATATTAGGCAGAGGAGAAGGTAAAGCTAAAGCAACGGCATAGTTTGGCAATGGTTTACCAAAAGTTTGGCGGCCAATAAAAATGCTATGAGATTGGAAATGGGTGATTAGGGGATGGGGTGGTATGGTGAGGTCAGCGCAACATTATGTAAGGCAAATCCTTTTGGCAATTAGATACTTGCAACCAATAGAGGGAATGAAAGTGCTACAAGCATGAGATTGGTGCGCGACACCCACAAATATTGCCAAAGTATCGTAGTAGTATCATGGTATCGTAGTCATCGTCATCGTCATCGTCATCGTCGTCGTCGTTGTCGTTGTCGTGGTCGACATAGCATTTCCTAGTGCAAATATCCCATTACTCGGATGAAACTTTTAATTAAAAAGTTGCCAATGACAAACAGACCATGGATGGGGTATGAAGTAAACTGAAACAGAAACTTCGGTACGTTCTGAGAAATGTGCTATATATATATAACACTCATGTACTCTTCTATTTCTCTCTCTCTCTCTCTCTCTCTCTCTCTGTTTCACTTAGTCATAGTCTCAGTCGCAGTCTTAATATTTAGCCTGAGCCAGAATCGGGATCGAGTTTGTGGTTTGAAACTGGGGTATGATACTGCTGTTGCTACTTGCTGCTTCAGTCTGGCACGCACGTAATTGAGACAAACTTTGAGACAGTAAAACATTCGTGCAATGCCTTAGGATTGGTCTGGGTTGCCAATGAGAAAATTACGACATTTAAACCCGTAGGTTAAATGCACGTGAAATATTAAGTTTAGTTGCATGAGAGCGCACTAAATCTTCTTCTTGTAGGTCATTTGTTTGCAGCTTGTACCTTTTGCTTACTCTCTTTCTCTCTCTCTCTCTCTCTCTCTCTCCGTCTCTCTCTGTCTCTTTCTGTCATTGTAACATTCTATGTAGCTTCAACTGTACCGTGCCTCAATGAGCAGCTAATTATGGCCATCTGGAACCTTCAACTTTGTCTCAATAATGCAGTGCAATTTCTTGATAACCAAAATGCCAACAAATTTTCAACACTGAAAAAAAATATTTTAAAATATTTCATGTTTTTTATAGCAATAATAACAAATTTCTCATATGAATAGATTTTTCTCAGTGTACTTAATATACCGATGCATAGCATCTTGTGCGCAATAAATTTGTATGTATGTGTTTGCGTCTGTGTGTGTTGTGCTGCATATGCGACGTGCCTTTTGCCTTTGAATAGTTATCCAACATCTAATATACGATTAGCAGTTAATTGTAAAGGTTGATCAAGATTTGGAGACAATATTACGAGCAAGTGAACCGTTATGCATGTCTAGAGTCTAGAAGTCTACAGATTATTGATTAAAATCTTTTGCTATCTCGAAATGCAACGATTGAAAATGCGTTGAAGCGTATGCGTTTTGGGTGACACAAAATGCATAATGGATAACAAGAAATTTTGATTGCCCCAGGAGAGTCTATGGGCTTTAGGGGAGGGGAATGGGGCATGGTGTGCGGCTAATTATGCTGCCAATGGCAACGGTAAATGTGATTTTGCAAAATAATCAGAAAATGCTCTCGACATTTTACGTAAAACGAAAATGCACAAAATTTCACGGAAAATTGCAATATACAACAAAGCAGAAGTGTATGCGGAGAGTGCATAGACTAAGAGAAGGAAATAGAAGAGAAAGAGGAGAGAGTTTAGAAGAATAATGAGGAGACAGAAGTGAACGATAGGCATTCTGTTGTAGATGCATTGGTAAAACTTTTGTCTGGGTCTGGTCAAGCGGCTCGACTCGAGCGAGACGAAATGCGACAACACAGCAGAACTAGGCAGCCGGAAATGCTGCTGTGGTTGCCATGTTGCTGCTTTGTTGCGTTATCTAATTACAAAAGAATTGTGCGGCAATGTTACACAGTTTTTGGTTTTAGCCAACATTGTTTTGACCTGGTCTGCACTATAACACGGCTACAGGGAAAATTATTATTGTTTTTTTTTCTTTTTTTTTTTTGCGTCTAGCTCTTTCGTTGCAACCAAAAGTATAATAATCAATGACGCTACGATACCCTATACTTCAATTATACATATATAAATTCACGTAGTATATAAAAAAAATATTGGAAAATATTAAAGTTGAAGCTATTGTCAAACTATAGAAATAAATATTAAATTCAAATTGATTGAAGGGATGACTATGAATTTAAAGTCAAAACTTTTCTCATGCCATAAAAAGAGAAAAAAAAAGGAACTATGGGAATCCGATTTATACATATGTGTATGTGTGTGTGTGTGTGTGCGTATTCATTTACAAATAGAAATAGGCAGAAATTGTTAGCCTTGTGGCAAAGATGAGAGAGGGGTGAAGGCATGACCCGCAGTTAGTTACACATAACCAGGCACATATGCGCTAAATACACTCGTGTCTAATAAGTTTTAGCCAAATGGCCATTGAAGCGAGCACCCACACATGTTCACATGGCAAAAAACACACACAGACAGACGTATGGCAAGAGAAAGAGAGAGAGAGAGAGAGAAGTCAGTGGCAGGATAAACAAATGTTGGGTCGTCCATTGGGGGTCACAGCTGCGTATGCGGCATATTTGAGGGCGCATGGCGAAAAATTGTCAAACTGCCGGACGCGTCCCGAAAAGTCAGTTGGGTTAGAAATCTGCTTAGCTGCTTTTTCCGGGCTGGTCCACGACCCGACCCAGTTTTGCTGGAACGTTTACCAACCGCTTGAATTTAAATTGACAAAATATTTGGTTGTGGCATAGTATACACGGCAAAAACGTTACGGCTCTTTATCTGCACCACGTTGAACCCTTTTAAGGCTGCCAAAGCGCCACTACGAGATAGTGAGAGAGTGAGAATGAGAACGTGAATGAGAGACAAGAGTTTTGGTAGGGCATCCGTACACTAATTGCGCTTGTGTCAACACTTGAATTAAAAATAATATTTGCAACAATTAATAAAATAAACGCGCTCAACAATTTTACTCTGTCTTGTTGTTGTGAAAACTTTACAAATGGCCAAAAGAAAAAGAATGTAAAATATACAAAAAAAAAAAAAAAACAACGTTTGCTGTGAAGTGTTGACGAGTTTAATGTTAAATGTAAATTTCGAGTATATGAATAAATGTTGACACTTGCAGCATAGGTTCACTCTGAATTTTGTGTCATTTTTATTTATGTGCGGAAAATAATATCGGTTAAGTATATCAGATATAGCTATAGATTGCATGTCGATCATAGTTTTATATTTTCATTATAATTTATCGCACAATTTCATTATCAAATAATATGTAAATTTGAGGCACGTCAAAAAATAAAATGAACAGAAATTGTTGTCACATTGCCAAAATAATATCATATTCCTTATAGTGAATATTTTCCGTACCCTTCCCCCATTAATACCAATGAAATTACATTTGTTTTTTGTTTTTTTTTTTCCAAACACTTCAAATTTGTTGTTTTAATAGTCAAAATTGTTGTTAAGTGTAGACCAAATATGTCAATTTCACAAAATAATTTTGGGATGCTACAATTGTGTTTCCTTTTTTGTTTTTACTTCGTAATAGTTTCGATTTAGATCTTCGTTATGTTTTTTTTTGTATATACATATATAAATATATATATATATAACATTTTTCTCATATATATATGAATAATAAAATACAAATATTTAATTTACACAATTGGGCGTTCAAACCTAGTAACTCAAGCGTTGTTTTTTTATGTTTATTTTTTTTTGTAGGTTCAGGTTAAGATTTGCGGTTGTCATTTATATGGTTGATTGTCACTGCTGCATATATACATATATAAATATATATATATATATAACATTTTTCTCCATATACTATATTCATGAATAATAAAGATACAAATATTTAATTTACACCAACAGAAAAAGCAACGTGTTCAACCTCAACCAACCAGTATTAATTGGAATTTACTCAAGCGCAATATGCCACAAACAAAACCAATTGGTGTAAATTAAATATTTGTATCTTTATTATTCATGAATATAGTATATGGAGAAAAATGTTATATATATATATATATTTATATATGTATATATGCAGCAGTGACAATCAACCATATAAATGACAACCGCAAATCTTAACCTGAACCTACAAAAAAAAATAAACATAAAAAAACAAAAACAAATAAAAAAACATACAACGAAGATCTAAATCGAAACTATTACGAAAGTAAAAACAAAAAAGGAAACACAATTGTAGCATCCCAAAATTATTTTGTGAAATTGACATATTTGGTCTACACTTAACAACAATTTTGACTATTAAAACAACAAATTTGAAGTGTTTGGAAAAAAAAAAACAAAAAACAAATGTAATTTCATTGGTATTAATGGGGGAAAAGTATGGAAAATATTCACTATAAGAGAATATTGATATTTGCTCAGATACTAAACTTGATAGGCGTCATTATTTTATGCTTGCAATGTGACAACAATTTCTGTTCATTTTATTTTTTGACGTGCCTCAAATTTACATAATTTGTCATTTGACCGTGCTAAAATCTGTTGGCTAAAACACATTGCCAAATTATAATGAAATTGTGCGACAAATTATAATGAAAATCTAAAACTATGATCGACATGCAATCTATAGCTATATCTGATATACTTAACCGATATTATTTTCCGCACATAAATAAAAATGACACAAAATTCAGAGTCAACCTATGCTGCAAGTGTCAACATTTATTCATATACTCGAAATTTACATTTAACATTAAACTCGTCAACACTTCACAGCAAACGTTTTTTTTTGGTATATTTTACATTCTTTTTCTTTTGGCCATTTGTAAAGTTTTCGCAACAACAAGCCAGAGTAAAATTGTTGAGCGCGTTTATTTTATTAATTGTTGCAAATATTATTTTTAATTCAAGTGTTGACACAAGCGCAATTAGTGTACGGATGCCCTACCAAAACTCTTGTCTCTCGTTCACGTTCTCATTCTCACTCTCATTCTCGCTCTCTCACTATCTCGTAGTGGCGCTTTGGCAGCCTTAAAAGGGTTCAACGTGGTGCAGATAAAGAGCCGTAACGTTTTTGCCGTGTATACTATGCCACAACCAAATATTTTGTCAATTTAAATTCAAGCGGTTGGTAAACGTTCCAGCAAAACTGGGTCGGGTCGTGGACCAGCCCGGAAAAAGCAGCTAAGCAGATTTCTAACCCAACTGACTTTTCGGGACGCGTCCGGCAGTTTGACAATTTTTCGCCATGCGCCCTCAAATATGCCGCATACGCAGCTGTGACCCCCAATGGACGACCCAACATTTGTTTATCCTGCCACTGACTTCTCTCTTTCTCTCTCTCTCTTGCTATACGTCTGTCTGTGTGTGTTTTTTGCCATGTGAACATGTGTGGGTGCTCGCTTCAATGGCCATTTGGCTAAAACTTATTAGACACGAGTGTATTTAGCGCATATGTGCCTGGTTATGTGTAACTAACTGCGGGTCATGCCTTCACCCCTCTCTCATCTTTGCCACAAGGCTAACAATTTCTGCCTATTTCTATTTGTAAATGAATACGCACACACACACACACACATACACATATGTATAAATCGGATTCCCATAGTTCCTTTTTTTTTCTCTTTTTATGGCATGAGAAAAGTTTTGACTTTAAATTCATAGTCATCCCTTCAATCAATTTGAATTTAATATTTATTTCTATAGTTTGACAATAGCTTCAACTTTGTATTTTCGAATATTTTTTTTATATACTACATGTATTTATATATGCATAATTGAAGTATAGGGTATCGTAGCGTCATTGATTATTATACTTTTGGTTGCAACGAAAGAGATAGACGCAAAAAAAAAAAAAAAAAAAAAACAATAATAATTTTCCCTGTAGCCGTGTTGTAGTGCAGACCAGGTCAAAACAATGTTGGCTAAAACCAAAAACTGTGTAACATTGCCGCACAATTCTTTTGTAATTAGATAACGCAACAAAGCAGCAACATGGCAACCACAGCAGCATTTCCGGCTGCCTAGTTCTGCTGTGTTGTCGCATTTCGTCTCGCTCGAGTCGAGCCGCTTGACCAGACCCAGACAAAAGTTTTACCAATGCATCTACAACTGAATGCCTATCGTTCACTTCTCTCTCCTCATTCTTCTTCTAAACTCTCTCCTCTTGCTCTTCTATTTCCTTCTCTTAGTCTATGCACTCTCCGCATACACTTCTGCTTTGTTGTATATTGCAATTTTCCGTGAAATTTTGTGCATTTTCGTTTTACGTAAAATGTCGAGAGCATTTTCTGATTATTTTGCAAAATCACATTTACCGTTGCCATTGGCAGCATAATTAGCCGCACACCATGCCCCATTCCCCTCCCCTAAAGCCCATAGACTCTCCTGGGGCAATCAAAATTTCTTGTTATCCATTATGCATTTTGTGTCACCCAAAACGCATACGCTTCAACGCATTTTCAATCGTTGCATTTCGAGATAGCAAAAGATTTTAATCAATAATCTGTAGACTTCTAGACTCTAGACATGCATAACGGTTCACTTGCTCGTAATATTGTCTCCAAATCTTGATCAACCTTTACAATTAACTGCTAATCGTATATTAGATGTTGGATAACTATTCAAAGGCAAAAGGCACGTCGCATATGCAGCACAACACACACAGACGCAAACACATACATACAAATTTATTGCGCACAAGATGCTATGCATCGGTATATTAAGTACACTGAGAAAAATCTATTCATATGAGAAATTTGTTATTATTGCTATAAAAAACATGAAATATTTTAAAATATTTTTTTTCAGTGTTGAAAATTTGTTGGCATTTTGGTTATCAAGAAATTGCACTGCATTATTGAGACAAAGTTGAAGGTTCCAGATGGCCATAATTAGCTGCTCATTGAGGCACGGTACAGTTGAAGCTACATAGAATGTTACAATGACAGAAAGAGACAGAGAGAGACGGAGAGAGAGAGAGAGAGAGAGAGAGAAAGAGAGTAAGCAAAAGGTACAAGCTGCAAACAAATGACCTACAAGAAGAAGATTTAGTGCGCTCTCATGCAACTAAACTTAATATTTCACGTGCATTTAACCTACGGGTTTAAATGTCGTAATTTTCTCATTGGCAACCCAGACCAATCCTAAGGCATTGCACGAATGTTTTACTGTCTCAAAGTTTGTCTCAATTACGTGCGTGCCAGACTGAAGCAGCAAGTAGCAACAGCAGTATCATACCCCAGTTTCAAACCACAAACTCGATCCCGATTCTGGCTCAGGCTAAATATTAAGACTGCGACTGAGACTATGACTAAGTGAAACAGAGAGAGAGAGAGAGAGAGAGAGAGAAATAGAAGAGTACATGAGTGTTATATATATATAGCACATTTCTCAGAACGTACCGAAGTTTCTGTTTCAGTTTACTTCATACCCCATCCATGGTCTGTTTGTCATTGGCAACTTTTTAATTAAAAGTTTCATCCGAGTAATGGGATATTTGCACTAGGAAATGCTATGTCGACCACGACAACGACAACGACGACGACGATGACGATGACGATGACGATGACTACGATACCATGATACTACTACGATACTTTGGCAATATTTGTGGGTGTCGCGCACCAATCTCATGCTTGTAGCACTTTCATTCCCTCTATTGGTTGCAAGTATCTAATTGCCAAAAGGATTTGCCTTACATAATGTTGCGCTGACCTCACCATACCACCCCATCCCCTAATCACCCATTTCCAATCTCATAGCATTTTTATTGGCCGCCAAACTTTTGGTAAACCATTGCCAAACTATGCCGTTGCTTTAGCTTTACCTTCTCCTCTGCCTAATATCTTTCTACTTCTGTGCAACGTAAAGCATTTGGCAAGTTAATGAGCGGCTAACGTCACGTGCGCAATTAATGTGAGGGCGTTTTAATTAAGGGGTAGCCACTTTCCAATTGGATTTGATCGAATGTGTTAACCTAACACTTAAATATATATGTGAACTATGGCAAAATATTTCTTAATGATTTTCACATTTATTTTCTCAAAAACCATAAAATTAAGAATAATTATTTTATTATAGAATTTCACTGTTCAAATTGAATTTAAATAAAATAAAATTTAAATTTGTTTAAATAAATATTTTATATAATTTAATAGAAAATAAATCTATTACATGACAATGAAAAAAATGTTTTTAATTTTAATAAATTATGAAAGTTTATGTAGCTTATAATTCTTTAAGCATTTTTCTTTTTTACAATGACTTCTGACATTTCTTGATGTAAAAATGCCAAAAGCATGAAGAGCTGAACACGTGGAAAACCAAAAAAAAAAAAAAAAAAAAAGTATTTACGAATTCGACAGGCAGAAAGAATTACGTACTTGCAGACATTTAACCACTGTACCAAAATGTACCGAAAAACCGAGGGCGTTGCCTAATCGCTGGCGGATGTCCGCTCAGAAATTTGCTTTCATTGTTTTCAGTTGTTTCAGGCGCTTTTGCCTTTTTGGCATTTCAGACTTTTTGTCCCTTTATTCTTTTCATTTTTTTTTTTTTTTTTTGTATGTATCTATGTGTCTTTGTATATATCTATGTGTGTGTACATGTGTTTTTGTGTATGTGTTGGTTTTTGTAGTGCTGCATTCTTGTCGAGTTTGTTGTCAGCATTCCCTTTCAATTTCCTCATCCACTCGAACTAACATCCTTCCGCTGACTTGTCGTCAGGACCAATCCAACAATGTCTGCCCCTGGTCAATCGTCAGCAGTGAATCCAAATGACAAAGCTGCCTGTCCGTTTGTCAATCAATTGTGAATTGTTTATTGAATGTTGTCGTTAGGCTGCACACAACACTACCACGAAGAATCATATTTGTTGTTCTCGTTGTTCTTGTTGTTGTTGTTCTTTGTTATTGCCAACTGGTTTTGTTTCAACATTGAACAGAAGCTGGACTAGAACTATGACTATGACTATGACCAGAACAAGGACTAGGCCAGTCGCCAATCGTTGTTTACACTGGCATTGGTAAACGCTTTTTCTTCCTTTTTTTTTGTGCTTTTTTTTTGTTTTGTTTTGCTTTTCTTTTTTTTTTTTTTTTTGTAGAGACGTTTTAATGGAAAACTGTGCACTGATCGATTTGTTGATGTTGCCAACGCTTGGTCCTTTCCACTTCCCACTTGCCACTTGCCTATTCTTACAATGGATGTTCGACGTTTGTCAAGCAATTTGTAACGCAATGAAACTACATTTAATTAAATCATCTACAATTGATGGTGCCAAATGCATACTCAATCAAAGGATACAAAGTATTGTTGCCAACATTAAAGAGTTGATTCTATATACACAGCAGTCTATATTTATGATATGATTTTAGTCAATATATTACTAGTCTACACTATATATATATATATAGTGTATGTTAGCTTGGTTAAATCAAGATAAGCTTAACTATAAATGGTAAATCTTGATAATCTTGCTATAAAATGAGAGTATTACATCGTCAACTTATCACAGTGAGCGCGTTTCTTCTGTTCTTCTTTGCGTGAATGTCTTTCATAAAATGCCTTGAGGCATTACTAATACGCACTGTGGTCGTTTTAAATAGATACTCCCAGTGCTCTCATAATCTTACCCGAATGGCTTTTGTTCGAATAAAATAGTGTTGACTTTCTATATATAATACATATACACACACACATATACATACATGCAAAGTTGAGCATCCTTAACAAATGCACGAAATAGCTTTTAAACGAGCGCGACGCCGTGCAGTCTGACAGTCGAGTCGACATCGCATTCGCTCTCTGCATCGTCGCTTCACGGCGCGTCGCGTCTCGTCTCGTCGCATAGCATCGCATCGCGTCGCATCACCTCGCCGTGTCTCATTGCTCAACTGTTTGTTGGCATGTGATGATTTGTACGCTCATAATGAAACTCATCAGCAGCTACCACAAAACAGCAAGCAGTTCAGACTATCAGCTGGGTCAAAGCAATGGCAAGGGGAAGCAAGTCTGAACATGAATTGGCTTGGCATGAATTCAAAAAGAACAAAAAAAAAAAAGAAAAATATAAAAAAAAAAAAAACAAAAACTACTAAGCCAATGTGACAGCAAAAATAAAAAAAAAGAGAAAGGCAAAGAGAGAGATAGAGATAGAGAGAGATGCCAGCAGAGAGAGAGAGAGAAAGATGATGTAGTAAAAGCATTTTCCAGTTTCATTTTTCATGGCTCAGTGCCGGCCGTTGTCCGACGTGCGCTGCGCTCTCAGTGCGATTTACTTAATTTGAAGTGAGCCTCGACCATCAAGAAACTGCTTTTAAAATCAATTTGGCGTTTATTTTTCTACGGTTTTGTGGCATTTTTTTTTTACTCTTTTCTCTTTTCTCTTTTCACTCTTGCTCTTTTCTTCTTTAGCTTTTGCTCTTTCTCTTTACATTATTTTCTCTGTCTTTCTCTTTTATACATTCCCTCTCTTTCTCACTCTATCTTCACAGCTTTTCTTTTAATGTTTGACTTGGAGTTCTGGGCACTATTTATGCACATATTTTGCAGTCCTCATGGAACCACTTTCAGTTCGACATTTAATCTGAAGAGGACAAATGGACCTTTAAAAAGCTTTTCAATTTACCAGCAGCAACAGCAACAGCAACATCAGAAAACAGTAACAGAAACATCCAACAGATGCAGAGACACAGACACAGACACAGAAAAACTCACAGAGCAATCTTACGTTACATAATCTCTTTAAATGATAAACTTATTATTAACTTTCATACAGACATACATATATATGGTCTGTATATATGTATATACACTTCTCTTTGTAGAGGGAATCAAATATATTTATCATTGAGTCAAAGAGTAAGCGAAATTTAAGCTTAGTATAAATACTTTTGAGTAAATTCATTAACAGGAACATGAATCTTCTCTACCATTGAATAATAACCACAGCACGCTAGTTATACATAGTACTTATTGTCGGTTTGCCCCACAAAGACCGCAACAGTTGTGGCTGCCACACAGAAAATGAGGGCAATGCATTTATCCTGAGGGTGTAACTCTGCGTCACGACGACGGATGCAGTCAAGCAATAAGGGGAAAAAAGCAAGTATGCCATGACAGCTTGGGAAGCCGACTCGTTTTTGATATGACGATGATATTTTAAAGTGGAGAGTTGGAGTATCAAAGTTATATTGCAATCCAGTCTGTCATCATCATCATCATCATCATCATCATTATCAGCATCATCATCATCATCAGCATCATCATAAACACTTGTCATACCCAGCATTTTATAATATTCGCATACAGCTTGGGAGTTTTAATAAAATATTAAAAAAGTGAAGAAAAATAATTAAATTAAAAAATTTTAATTTAAATTAATTTTTATAATAAAATAAATTATATTAATATATTTGCGAAAAATTTAAATTAAATCAAAAAATAAATATTGGTGTTTATTTTTCATTTTCTAAAAATTTATTTAAAAAAGAAAAAAAATATATTATTATCATAAATTATTAAAATTGAATTAAAAATAAAAATAATGTTTAATTTTAAAAATTAATTAATTTTTTTTTTATTAATCTAATCTATTCATATTTCATTCATTATAAAAATGCATATACATATTATCTACATTAATAATTATTAATAATGAATTTTTTACTGCTTTCTGTCAAGCAACATGAGCAAAATTCAATTCTCAGCAAATTGAAAGAAAATTTAAACGACAAAGAGTAAATAGAGAAAATTCAACTTGCAACAAGCATCTACAGTTATTTTAATCTTTGCACACTCCGTTAGGCACATACTTCCTTCAAATGTATGTGTAGCATATGTTTGTACTTAGTGGAATACTGCAGGGCATCTTTAAGCTGAGCACTGAGCGTTATTTGAAGTAGGAGAATGAGTTGTTTTTCTATGTGTACTTGCGGTAATTGCGTAGCATTTTAAGCATGCTCACTAAACTCACACCACCATATGCAGCAGTAACAGTGCTAGCAGCAGCAATAGCAGCAGCAGCAGCAGTAGTAGTAGTTGCTGCTGTTACTTGACACATGTCACTCAGTCAGTCACTCATTCACTTGCTCACTCACTCACTCACACGCAGTCAGTCAGTCAGTCACTCACTCCATGTGGTTGCCTTTTGAGCGTTTGGCCAAGTGAAAAGCTCTGGGCCGGAACGGTGGCTGCAATTCGCTTGGCATAAACTCTACTATGTATTAGTATGTTTGACTGTATGTGTCTATGTGTGTGTGTCTGTGTGTGTGAAACATAAAATGCACTTGCCTTTTGCTATAGTTGTAGCTACAGTTGTTGCAGCAATTGTTGTTGCTGCTGACAAGAGCAATAACACAGCACTTAATGTGCCAAATGTGTTGTGTCTATATGTGTGTACTGTGGTGTAAGTGAGTGTGTGTGCGAGTATGATTTTATAGAGTGGTCATTGCTAAAGCATTTGAAACGCAAGCTAAAGCATTACAAGCACGTTTTTCTTTTGAATTTTTAAACATCAAATATTACGCATACGCCCTGATGACTTCTCCCATGAAGAGCAACAGCAGTAGCAACAGCAGTAGCAACAGCAAAAGTAATTTTCATTGCCAGCTCATAATTTGCATTCTTGTATATAGCCAAGAGTAGAGATTTATGAATTCTAGGAATGCAATACCAATCCCTAGACTCCACCATCCCATCATTCCCTTTGACACTTTGCCATCTTGTCAATTGCGTTGGCAATGCTCTGTGATTTTCATGTTGATGTTGAGTTATGTGTGGCAAAAACCTGCTGGCGTATAGCGGAAATTACATTTTGCTTACTTTCATGAGTTTTGCAACAGCGCGAGCAATTAAAGTCAACGGCGGCGGCGGTCGCAGTGTTAACGGATTTTTGTCATTAAACTTTGCCCATTGCATTAGAAACTGGCAGCTCGACAGTGCATACATATATTGCACAGAGTATAGAGGCTAGAGTCTCTAGCATACATATAAACACACTTTAAAATATTTTTCATGATTCGAAATTAAAGTTTGATCGATATGTTGGAAACGTTTGTGTGTGTATGTTTCTCTTTGTGAGTGTGTGCTGCGGCTCGCGTTGACGCCCAGCTGCAAGTGGTGGCCTCTGACTATGAGTTCTGGGCCTGAGCTTCGACTCGATTCGACTCGCCTCGCCTGGCATGGCATAGCATGGCCTAACATTAGACGCTGAATGCGAATGACTGCGGGTCAAAATCATTTCAACGCCAAACGCCGCGACGAGCTGTTTGATTTGTGCCATTAATTGATTCGTTTGCTTTGTGGTCTTTCGCTACAATTCTACGAATCGTTCACATTTTCTCTTATTTCTCTTAAAATGTCTGTGTCTGATGCTGCAACTGCTGCTTCAGCTGGTGCTACTACTAGTGCTGCTGCACCAATAGCCAGCAGCGATGATGAGACGATGCCCGATGTTGGCAGCCAACAGAGTTCACAACGCGACTACAGCGATTCGCGGTTGGAACGTGTGGCCAGCTATACGATAACCACAATGCGCCTGAAACCCGACAAATGGTCCAAAATGATGGCAAACGATGATTTTCGGGTAAGTTCTTCACACTCTCATTTTTTCACACACACATACATAGAGACTATATTAGATATGACTATGACAGGGCATTGTGTTGGACTGGTTGCATGGACGTTGCCGAGTTTTGGTCATGACACTCAGTCCAGGCAGCGAGCTAGTACCACGCAGCTGTGTGAGCGACTTATACCGCAACTATATGCTGCAAGCATCCAGCACATCACGTGGCATTGGAGGTGCCACTGTCAATGATGGCACTGCCACGGCCGCTGTGGTGGCAGCAGCAACCACTGCTGGTGCATTGCTAGTGCCATTGCCGCCTGCATCGTCGAGTTTCACAACATTGGATGGTGTACCACGTGGCAAATGCGCCTATTTTATACGCCATAATATGACCGTGCCACTGACAGCGGCCAACTTTCAGAGTACTGTGCTATATGGTGACTTTCCAGTACATAGTAAAATTGAAACAATGTCGCTGCTATTCGATGAAGTGTTGCAACCATTGCTAGAGCAAGCACAGAGTTTGTGGCCACAGTCCGTGCGTAAAGATTTGCACGGTCGTATTAAAGAAGTGCGCAACACACTGACCGAGGTAAGTATATTTCTATTTCTATAGGGGGAATGGTAAGTGGGCGTGCCAAGGCAAGGCAAGGCAAGGCAAGGAAAGGGAAATAAAGGCAAGTCTTATCTCAACATATTAATCCAATTGAGTGCAGCGAACCGAACATGGACTCTGTTACTCTAGCTACAGCTACAGCTTCATCTCCAGTTCCATTGTGTGTGTGCTCCATCGTATTTGGCTTAATTGGGCAAAGTTTTCATGTGTCTATAAGCGCTATTTATACTTTATTGTTATCCCCACAGATTAAGGGCAAAACCAACAATCGCACAATTTTATCGTTATTAGTTTCGCCAACAATCGTTGAGGAAGTGTCTGCACAGCTCGACCAGGGGTAAGTAGCAGAAAAGTAAAACAGACGAAAGCAATGAAAGAAACATAAGATGCGAAAGATGCGGAAGAGGAAGAACAACAAGCACAAAACGTAACTTTCCCCTTCGATTGTCTCAAGGGCTCAGACTTTTGCTGAGCTTAGACTTGTGTTGTTCTTCGAGCTAAACTCTGTCGCCGTCTCTCCATTAGATTGCTATGTCATCTAAACGATGAGTCTTTGTTTTGTTTCGACTTATCAATGTAAGCGAGAACTCAAAGAATTTTTGGGATAAAGGCAAACACAAAACACAAAAACTTTTCCCTCATGAATTTTCCTTAAATTAATTATAAATATTTTTCGTTAAAAAAAAAAAAAAAAACACAAAAAAAAATTATCATATCGATTCAGCAACATAAAATTCAATATATTCAATAAATGAAAAAAATCAAACAAAATTTATAAATATATTTTTGTTGCTTTTTGATCATTTTGCATTTATTAAATGCAGCTAATTGAAAGAACAAAATATTTGAACTGCAAGTCAGTCAAGCAATCAATAAATAAGTTGATGAAAATTCAAGTGTAGCATAGAAAGCATAGATAATAGGAAATTTGATATGAAAATCAAAAACCAAAAATTATTCAATGACATAATGAATGAATGTCAAGTTGTTAAATCAAATAAATTTCGGGTCAAAATGTTATTGCAATATTTTTGAAAGCAGTTAGAAAAACAAATAAATAAGTAAATGCAAAGAAATAAAAAGAGAAAGATAGATATAGAAATAGAAATAGATTGAGTTGAACAAATGCAAATTTATTTTTATTTTACTGAATTTAGGTCAATAAATTCAAAAGTTTCATTTAATGAAATTAAAAGCAAAAGACAAAAATTTTAATTTACATTTTTTTGTTGCACATTTTCTCATTTATTTTCATTTTTATTTTTTGCCTTGCCTAAAGCAATTTACAGCCAGCTTTAGATCCAAAGTTTCGTAATGTGCTTGAGGAAATGTTCATCAATTGGACAACACAAATGCATGATATTGTAATTGAACGTTCAGAATCAATTAGTTTATCAACATGTCAAACATCATCAACAACAGCAACGATGAAACATTTAAATTTGATTACATTGCCACCACAAGAAATTGCATTCTGGACAAATCGTAAACTTAATTTACAAAATATTTACGAACAGTTGCGTGAACCAATGCATAAAACATTGGCCCATATTCTAGAACACATTGAGTCTGTCTACTATGAACCATATGCCAAAGCATTTCGTCAACTAATAACCGCTTGGCTAGAGGCTAAAGATGTCTCATTGTGGCTACAACCGCTGCTACGTCAAACGGCTGCCTTCAATTCTGTGCAGTTTAGCAATGCACAAGATTTGATTGTACCATTGGTGCATGTATTGCATTTGATATGGACAAATGCACGTAATTATCGCAGTTCACAGCGTATGAGTGTATTGCTACGTTGTATTTGTAATATGTTGGTGCATCGTGCTGCTGAAGATTTGGAATTCCCATTACTGTTTCAAGGTGATGCTGATGAGGGACTGTTAAAGATTATGAAAACTGCTGAAGTCTTAGAATTTTTCAAGTGAGTTGTAAACAAAAATAAATAAAAGTGTTAAAGTGTTGAAACTTTTGTGGCTGCACACAGACAACGGATGCTTGTATATAAGGAACGTTATGCGAGCAATCAAGTGCTGTTGCCTGCTATGCCAGACGTTGCAACAACATCAACATCAACATTAGCGTCGCCACCAGGAGCAGATGCTGTAGGCGACTTGCAACAGTTGTGGCGCTTTTCAAACGATCAGGTGTTTGGCCAAACACTTGATGGCTTCTTGTTGCAACTGACAGAGTTGCGTCATGTCTTCGAGGCAGCAGTTCAATTTCAGCAATTGGAGAAGCTTGAAATTGGCGGTTTACGTGGCAAATTGCTCACCGAGCGCATTCGACAGGTAACAACTTGGCCCCAACAACAAAGAACAACAACAACTTTCTTTCATGCTCTCTCTCTCTCTCTCTCTCTCTCTCTCTTTATAGATATACAATGAGTTTAAAGTACTCTTTGAACAATGGACCGATGTGGATATTGACCTTGCAGCGCCAGCGGCACACAAATGGAAATGTTTTAAGCGCGAACAAAGCATTTTCTTTGCACGCATGCAAGTGCTAGAACAAAAGCTTGCCACAGTACTGCTGCAGGCATATGAACAGTGCCACAGTTGGATTCATTTACTAAAATTGACTTTGATGTTTGGCAGCCTTCTGCAACGCAATGTTGTGCAGTCCGAATTGATGCGCTCGGCTGCCACACATGCTGAATATTTACAATGAGGAATTGCTGCAACTGGAGGAGAGTGTGGCCAAAGTATTGTTTGGCTATCAGTTAGAAGGATTGGCTGCCATACCCATAGCTTCAAATTTTCCGCCTATTGCTGGGGCCATGATGTGGCTTGAACAGCATTTGCATCGGTGCGATGAGCTTGGAGCGAAGGATCTCGTCGAACTTATACAAATACTGTAGGTTATGCTCATTTACAGGATTATTTTACATTACATTTTTTTTTTCTATTCTCTCTAGGCTATGTTTGAAAACTGAGCTTATCGTTTTACCATTTCAATGGGATGCATTATGCACACGTCGTAATCTGCTGACAACCAAAATGTGTAATTTACAGCTAAAAATCTGGCATAATTGGCAGCAGGGCATTGAACGACTCATTGCTCAAGGCCTTTCCGCACCAATATTAACGCAACACGTAGCTGGCCAACAGTTGCAACCAAATTTTGCACAATCTCTGTTTACGTTGTTAAAGGAGACAAAATATTTGTTAGCCTTACAAGCAGCTGGCAGTTTGTCATCGAAACTTTTTCAAATGCCCGAAGAGTTGATGTCATTGTATATGGAAAGAGATGCATATTGGCAGCGACGTATACGTCTGGTCAAAATTGATGAATATTATAATGGTATAAGATCAGGTCAATGTGCTGAAGCAGAACTTCAACTTATTGCAAATGAATTGTCAACAATTGATGCACAAGTGGCAGCAGCAAGTCTACAATTATCATGGTGCAACTATGGTAAGTGAAAATCTCTTTCTCTCTTTAAATCTCTATTTCGCAATTGTCATTGTATTTGTTTTTTTGGCACAGATGAAAGTCTCATTGATAGCATCTATGATAAATCTCGTACACTATTTGCACGCCTGGAGCAAACACATGGGAATCTAAATGCTATATTGGCTAGCATGCATCGCTGGAGTCGCGAGCCATTGCATCAGCGTAGTCTCTATGGTCGCAATCTCTTAGATTTGCGTCATCAGCAGGACCGTGTACGTTTGCGTCTATTGCAATGTGATGAAACGAAAATGTTGCTAAATCGTTTGCTGATTGCCAACTTTTGTTTATTCTTCAACTATGAAGCACAACAATTTCAATTGTATTCGCGTGATCTGAGTGTGCAAGAGGTAAAATTGTTCTAGTCATTGTCATTGCCATTTTCCACTGTTATTTTTACTTATTTCTTTTCCCTTTCTATTTTATTTTTGTGCGCTATTGTTTAACAACTACTTGACAGTTTGTACGCGAATTTCCGGATGAACAGCGTCGTCAATATAACAAATATTTATCCAATGTCGACAAGTTGATTTGTCATGAAGTTCGTCAGGCTATGAGGATCAGGTAAAGCATTGAATAACTTTACTTTTAACTGGCACTTCTTTTTCTTCATAAATATAATGTTTATATATATATATATATATATATATATATATGTATACTTGGCACATTCTTGCTAGCACACATTTATTTCATGCTCATTGTCATCTTAATCACGCGCAAAATATAAAAAAAAAAAGCAAATAACAGAAAAAAATGCTGAATACCAAGTAAGGCTTTGGCTTGCCACACGTAACCACTTAACCATCATTAAAACCACACTATTGAACCACCTAAAGCACACCCGTCGTGTAAGAAAACAAGTTCATTACATTTTGGCACGCTGCTTCTAAGTGTGACAGAGACAGAGAGACAGAGAGACAGAGAGAAAGAGAGTAAAAGCAAAGGCACCTTTCATGTCTCATCAAAACTAGTTATGTGGCGCAATACGCGACGCTTTGGCCAACACGATGCAGGCGGCGTTGAATTATGCTGCTAAATTCCACGCCTACGCCTTTCTTTGGACTCAACAGAGCTCCGATGTTCTGGCATGCTGCATGACAACGGCTCGCGAACAAACGACCCACATCAGTGGCAGCGGCTATGCCATCATGGAGACGTTTAAAACGGAGGTAAACGAAAATACACAAAAAAAAACAAGACAGAGATACAGAGAAAGAGAGAGTAAGAGAAAAAAAGTAAAAGACATGGCAAACAAGTTAAGAAACATGTTTGCCCCTAAAGCACCAAAAGTTGTATATGCTGTGCCCACGCATCTAGACAGGCAGACACGACTGAAGGGTAGACTAGTTACTCAAAGCTCAGACCTTAGAGCACTGAGCATTGAGCTCAGAGCTCAGAGCATTGAGCAGGGGCAGACAGATGGACGCACAAGTGACCGAGTGGCTCGCCGGGTCA
>JBAMBR010000288.1:0-39229 GCA_037044475.1 Zaprionus obscuricornis | reverse complement strand
AACAACAGCAGCAACTACAGCAGCAGCAGCAATAACTACAAACAAAAGCAGCAACATTTCAAATTTTTTTTTTTTCAGTTTTTGCTTTTTTTTTACTTTTTGCATTTTTTTTCATTTTTTTTTTTACAGTTGTTGTTGTTGTTGTTGTTATTATTTTGGTTTGTTGCAACAGGAAATGCTTTTTGCTGAAAGTTTTGTATAGTTCAACTATTGCAAACATCTCTTTATCTTCCTCACACACTCTCTCTCTCTTTCTTTCTCTATACTCGGCCACAAGCCAGCTGTTAGCTTGAGTTTTACGCTTTTGCTTTTGCTTTTGCATAGCTTACAACTGCATTGGGCAGTTCAATTATAGCCTCTTGTTCTCTTGCCTCTCTCTCTCTCTCTCTCTCTTACTCTCTATCTATCTCTCTTGCTAGCTGGTTTTGCTATGCAAATAATTGCTTTTTAAATGTGCGCCGTAAATTGAAAAAGTTTTTTTTTTTTTTTGCTTTTCTTTTCTCATTGTTGCTGTTGTTTTTTTTTTTTTTGGGGGAAGCTAAGAAAATACAGAAAATACACACTCTCTCTCTCTTTCTTTCTCTATACTCGGCCACAAGCCAGCTGTTAGCTTGAGTTTTACGCTTTTGCTTTTGCTTTTGCATAGCTTACAACTGCATTGGGCAGTTCAATTATAGCCAAGCTCTAAGCCATCAAATTCTAATTTATTTACATGCAGCTGCAATAGCAATGGCAACAGTAACAGTAACAGCAACAGCAACAGCAACGGCAATAGCAACGGCAATATCATCAATAGTTTTGCTGCAGCTACAAAAAATCGCATTTTTTGCGGTTAAAATAACTTTCTGTTCTCTCTCGCTCTCAGTCTCTCTTTCTCGCTCTTACTCTCTCTTTTGCTCTCTTTCTCTCGCTCTCTCAGTCGCACTTTCTCTCCTTCTCTTTCTCGTTCTCTCTATCTCTTATTAAGCTGCTTTCTCGTATTTGTTCATTGAAATTGCGTTCTTCAGTTCAATTTGAAATTCGTTGCGTTTGTCGATTCGTTTCATTTTTAGTTTCAATTTGTTGGCCCAGTTTACAACATTTTTTTGCTTTTGTTTGCTTTTTAGCCTTTTTTTTCTGTTTTTTTTTTGGGTACATTTATTTTTTTTTTACTCTATTTATCTGTTTGTCTTTCTCTCGCATTTCTCATTTCACATTTTGCACATTTACATTTAGATTGAGGCGTAATTATAGAAAAATGACCAGAAGAAATATCGTGCATGATATAACATGTATGTCTATGTCTATGTCTGTGTGTGTGTGTGTCTCTTGCTTTGTATATGTATGTGTATGTCTCTGAATATGTGTGTCTCTTTGTGTATGTGTCTCACTGTATGTCTCTCTATCTCTATCTCTATCTCTATCTCTATCTCTATCTCTATCTCTATCTCTATCTCTATCTCTATCTCTATCTCTATCTCTATCTCTATCTCTATCTCTATCTCTATCTCTATCTCTATCTCTATCTCTATCTCTATCTCTATCTCTATCTCTATCTCTCTCCTTCACTTTCTCTCTCCTTCACTCTTTCTCTCTCTCCTTCACTCTTTCTCTCTCTCCTTCACTTTCTCTCTCTCCTTCACTCTCTCTCTTTCTCTCCTTCACTCTCCCTCTCTCTCTCTGTGTATCTCTGTCTCTCTGTGTGTATTTTGCCTTCTAACCCAAATTTCTAAAGAGTTGCGAGTCTTAGCCTTGCCTCATTTGGCTTACATTAAATTTGCATTATGTTTGGCCTCTTGTTCTCTTGCCTCTCTCTCTCTCTCTCTCTCTTACTCTCTATCTATCTCTCTTGCTAGCTGGTTTTGCTATGCAAATAATTGCTTTTTAAATGTGCGCCGTAAATTGAAAAAGTTTTTTTTTTTTTTTGCTTTTCTTTTCTCATTGTTGCTGTTGTTTTTTTTTTTTTTGGGGGAAGCTAAGAAAATACAGCTCACAAAAATATCAAGTTGCAATTTTACAACAAGTTGAGAAAAAGTAAAGAGTTTTGTCTACCTCTCCCTCTCTCTCTCTCTTGCTCTCAACGATGCTTTTCATTCGGACAATGCTATAGAAAAACTTTTACTTTTCTTTTGCTGTTGCTGCTGCTGCTGTCGGTCCCGTTGCTGTTGTTGCTGCTGTTGCTGCTGTTGCTGTTGCTGCTGCTGCTGTTGATGCTACTTCTTGCTTGCTTTATGCGCGATAACAATAAACATTGTTTGTGTTGTTGTTGTCTTTGTATTTGAGTTTGTTGCGGCAAGCAAAAGTCTGTTGTCGTGTCGCGGCCTTGCAACTACTACCACAACAACAACAACAGCAACAACTGTAATAATAATAATAACGACAACGCCAACAACAACAACAGCAACAACAACAATAATAATAGTCAAGTTTTTGGCATAGTTTTTTGTTTTTTTTTTTGTTTTTTACACCCTGCACTTAGAAGTGAATGCAAGGCATGTTTAATGCATGCAAATGGCGCATGAAAAATCTTTCAAAAAAAACTTTTTTTTTTTAACTTAATCTAAGCTTAGTTACTAATTTATGCTAGTCATAAATTTTAGCTAAGATTTTGTGCAAGTTTAAGCTTTTAAATATTTATATTTATAGTTTTAAGTTTCATGTTAAAATTGCAAAAAGATTTTGAAGCAACTTCAAGCAAAACAATTTTCATTTCATATTCATTTCATATTTCATATTTCTTACGACACGTTTAACACATTAGCAATAATAATAATAATAGTAATAGTAATAATAGTAATAATAATTATGTTGATGATGATGATGATGATAATAATAATAATCATTATTTATTATAAGCATTCTCATAAGCTGAGTTAATGTTGCTTCTTCTGCTTCCTCTTAGTCGTCGTCACCGTCATCCTCATCCTCATCGTCATTGTCGCTGTCGTTGTTGTTGTTCATATAAAACAAATTATGCTTATTACCAAAAGTATTAATAACCAATAAATTGTAGCATATATTTTAGCAGACACTGTATCATTATCACTCTTAGCCTCTTTTCATACACTTATTTCTCTGCTGAGTAACTCGAACTTGTAGTGCCAAGTGCTAATTGTAGCTGTCTTTCATTTTAGTTTTTGTTGTTGAATTTTCTTCTTCTTCTTCTTCTTGTTGTTGTTGTACCATGATACAGTTTGTTGTTGTTGTTGCTGTGTATTGTGTTGTTGGCATAATTTGGCATTTAATTGGCAGTTTGTTGCCTTTGCCTTTGCTTTTGCCACTGCTGCTACTGCTGCTGCTTCTTCGTTTCTTCATTTGCATTTGCATTTTGTGAGTTTGCCTGCAGCTCAGTTCAGGCATGAACATTTATCAGACTCACAGCATGTCTTTTGCTGTTGTCTCTCTCTCTCTCTCTCTCTCTCTCTCTATTTATCTTCTACTTCTCCTTCTGCTTCTGTCTTTTATCTGCCTTCTGCTGTCGTCATCACTGCTTCTACTGCTGCTGCTGCTGCTACTTATTCTACTACTGCTGCTACATCTACATCTACATCTTCTTCTTTTGCTTTTCATGTTTTCAGTTACGACATTGCATTATATATAGAAACACACACACACACACACACACACATACATACATCTATATATATACTTGCACGCATACATCAAGCGGAAAACGGAAATACGCAAATTTTTGTCTTTTTTTTTCTACATTTCATTTCATTTTTTTTTCTTTTTCTTGCTGTACTTTTTTTTTATCACGCGCATTGCAAGCAAGTTTTATTTGCTGATGAGCAGCGCAACTTGATTTATCGCTATCTGTATATGTATTAGTATCTGTATCTGTATCTCTATCTCTATCTCTATCTATATATGTATCTCTATCTCTATCTATATATGTATCTGTATCTGCATCTTTATCTGTTAGCTGAATATTTGTATTTTCTTTCTATCTCATACTTTGCACAGTTCTGTTAAGACTTGAGCTGCGGCTTTAATCGCTTGCTTTAAGCTTTTAATGCGCTTTTCGTGTTGCCCCACGCAATTTTGTCCACAATGAGAGTTTTTGACACAAATTTGTTGCCTGCTGCCTTTGCTGCTGCTGCTGCTTTACCCGAAAAGCAAAAAAAAAAACAAAAAAATTGCCAACGCAGCATCATCAGCAACAACAGCAGCATCATCATCATCATCATCATCAGTAGCAGCAGCAGCAGCAGCAACATCATGAGCAGCATCATGAGCTGCTTTGCTGTTGAACAGAAAATCAATAACCGCACCCAGTCGCCAGTCGACGCCTTCTTATTTTTCTGTTGTTGTTTTTATATTTTGTTTGGCATTTTCTTCTTCTTCTTGTTGTTGTTGCTTGTCCATTTGGCCATTGCCCATTTTTGCCTATTATCATCGCACCTTACTCTCACATCATTTGCCTCTTTCTATCTCATATACTGTCTCACTCGCACTCACATCTCTCTCAGACTGTCTGTTATTTTTCTTCTATTTTTTTTTCATTTTTATGCGTCGCATCAGGCCAGCAGCAGCAGCATTAGGCAACAAACAAATTATGAGCGCAAATTGTGAGGCAAAGCTCTGTAGCACACACACACACACACACACACACACACACACAGAGAGAGAGAGAGAGAGAGAGATACAGTCGACCACAGACATAAATAACTTTGCAAACTAGCACATCAAAACTCGGCAACTCAACTCTTTGCAGCAGCATGCACACACAGCAGGCAGTGCTAATTTTTAATGGCAGCGCCTAAAAGTATGCAGCATAAAATGCAATTTTATGCGCTATATTTTCAACTCAAGTCTCTGCTCTAATTGCTGACAGCATGCTTGCGTCCCACTCATGTCAGCAGACAGCTGCGGCGGCAGTTCAAGACTGGCTGCATGCGATGGAGCGATGGACCAAGCAATGGAACATTGCTATTAACACCAGTAAGTCGGCATGCGTGACCTTCTCACTCAGACGTTTGATCGGCATAGATCTGACTTTCGATGGTGGCAACATCGAAAACGTCACTTCTCACTGCTACCTGGGTGTCCACTTGGACCGCCGGCTGACATGGAACACCCACATCACGGCCATCAAATCCAAATGCCTTCGCAAGCTCCAGAAGATGGATTGGCTTTTGAAGTCCAAAAGTCTCCAGCTGTCGACGAAGGCTTTATTGCTCAAAGCGATCCTCACGCCAACTTGGACGTACGGTATCCAAGTTTGGGGCACAGCTTCAAGGCACCAGCTGAACAGGCTAAGGGTGGTGCAGGCACGTGCTGCTCGGCGGGCAACTGGGCTTCCCTGGTATGTGACCAACCGGGCAATCGAAGCTGATCTCCGCCTAATTCCGGTGGGCGATCAAATCAATCAACATAGCAGCCGATATAGCGACAGGCTCATGGCGCACCCAAACCCACTGGCTAGCAGGCTTGTCAACCCGCAACCTCTTCGAAGGCTGAAGAGATTACACCCCAGTGACCTCGCTTCCCGGGATCGTCCACTAACCTTGTAAATTTTGTAAATATTTGTAAATAATTGTAAATAATTGTATTTAGTTTAAATAGTATAATGTCTACTATATGTGTATATATATCCCCAAATACATACGTCCGGTTATGTTCAAATGGCATTGAACGATTCCGGCGGAAATAAATAAAAAAAAAAAAAAAAAAAAAATTGCTGACAGACAGCTGACTGAAACTGCTAAATGAGAGCTTGCAACATGCGGCATAATTAATCCTCTTTAAAGGTTTCTTCAGTCTCCTTGCCAACCATTTTGCGCGTTGCTAATCAAAATTAATCAAAGGCGTCAAAGTTTGTGGCTAAAGTTAATCGATAAGACTGTGAAACAAGAAAGTGAGGTTAAGTACAGCTTAGCAGCATTTTGATCTTATCTAAGCAACGACATCTCTTTGCTGTTGCTGCGGTTGCCCCTTTAAGGCAATTTTGCATTTGCGCATGTTGCAGCTTAGAACACTTTGCAGCTAATAAGAAAACATTTTTATTATACACGTTGCTTGTCGCTTGTCTTTTGCTGATGATGATGATGATGAGCTGCTCAGCCAAGTAATAAACTCTGTCAGCTTATAGGGCGTTGTCAACAGTCAGGGTAACTTCTAAGGCCATGTTAAACTTGTTGTTGCTGTTACTGTAGCTGCAGCGGCACCTTCTGCTTTTGCTGTTGCTGCTGTTGCTGTTGCATTTTAATTGCGACACCAGAGACGCGACTTAATGTGTGCTTGCATAGCTTCAAGTGAACTAGGAAGACAGACACAAATGTTCACTTACACACAGCACTTACATGCTTATATGTGTATGAGACTTTAGTTTTCTTCTATCCGTCTTTGTGTCTCTCTCTCTCTCTCTCTCTCTGTCTGCTTGTCATGGCATGGCACATCATTAAAATTGTAATACCTCAGCGTCGCCTTGTTGGATAACAATGCAACTGGGCGTGGCATGCCATGCCATGGCAGTAGCATGCCACAGCAAGTGCTTAGAAAAATGTGTTAAGCTTAAGGTATAGCAAAAAGCTTTTTGTCACTCTGTGACAAAGATCCAACTGCAAATAATTACATTTAAAAAGCTGTTTGCTATAAAACTGCACAAATTATCACATGCTGTGCGCTATTAAAAGCTAATTGCTATGTTCGCATGAATTTCAAATGTTTGCTAGAAAAATCTAAAAAAAAATTGAGAAAAATAAATTTAAAAAAAAAAAAATTGTAAAAAAATAAATAAAAAAAAAATTGTAAAAAAAATAAATATAAAAAAATAAAACTAATATTTTTTTTTTTTTTTTAGATATTTCTTTGCTATTTTTAAAGTCTGTTACATAAACTTTAAACTTTCTTTTGATAGTTTCACCTAGTTTTTGAGTGCATAGAAAACGTTGCACAAAAAAAAAACTGTTTTGAGTTTTACCTCAATTCATTTGCTGCCATTTGCTGAAAGCAAAGTCACAAGGACGCTCGTTAGTGGTTCACACATACACACACACACACATACACATATAGTAAAAGGTCTTAAATCAACGCTGCACAGCACAGTGTTGGCATTTCCGCAAATTTTGCCACGTTTTCCTCTGGCTACTGGCAATCGTTCTTTTGCTCTTATAAAACAAACTACTGAAATATTCATAATTAAAATTGAAATTGGTATTGATGCATTTAATATGTATATGCCACACACACATACACGCACACATGCATATATGCATGCATATATACGCATATCATTTATTCAAGTAAATATTTTGACAGCGCATTGTGTTTGACTGATGAATGTGAACCGCATTGTTGTGGCAGCTTGTGTTTGTTTCTGTCTCTATATCTGTATGTGTGTCTGTGTGTGTGTGTGTGTGTGGAAACCAAAATAAATGGTCCAGCATTCTCTGGCACTCTGCATCATCCCTTCTCATCTCTCCGTCTCTCTCTCTCTCTCTCTGTCCCACTGCTTCGATTTACACTGCATAGTTCTCTGTATTCTGTTTCTCTCTCTCTGTGCTCTGTGGTTAAATTCAAATAGAATGTTGCCCCTAATGCAAAAGCAGAGCATTGGATGGTGCATGCCCCATGCAATCAACGCTCGCTGCACGTATGCAACAAATGTAATTAACTTGCAAGCTATAGTAGCAGCAGGCAGCATGCAGCAGCAGCAGGCAGCAGCAGCAGCAGCAGCAGTCGCCGTAGCAGTGGCAATGCCAACATTTTGTGGCATGTTTCAAACAGTGTTGAATTATTCATGACATTAAGACAAGTTGCTTGACCCAGCGCCCCAAGTAGCAAGTAGCAAGTGGCAAGTAGCTGTAAGCTGTAAGCTGTAAGCTGCAAACATCAACGGCAAATGGCCGCTGCCACAGCTGCCACAGCTGCTACAGACTTTAAGCAGGCAGAGAGAATAGGTTCAACAAACTGCGTCACGTTGCACGCCTAAAAGCATGCAACGTACTCAAGTGTGCTGCGGTTACAAGTCAAATTGCAACGTGGCAGCAACAAAGACGTGCACCAAAAGATGCACGTCACGAAGACGAAGACGCTGACAAACGACAAATGCCAGTTGCCAGTTGTAAAAGTACAAGAAGAAGCAGCAACAGCAGCAGCAGTTGAAGAAGGTAAAGCAAAAAAAAAAACAGAAAATAAGTAGAAAATATTACAGTGCTAAAGAAAAATAGTCGTCGAGGGACACAAAACAACCAGCAAAAGAGTCCCACAGTGGCAGCAAGCAGCAACAGCAAGCAGCAACAGCAACAGCAGCAGCAGCAACAGCAGCAGCAAGTGAAACCCTTACGAGAGGAGGCATCAAGCATCCAGAGGCAAAGCATTGACTAACGAGCGCGCCTGTCCAATATTGTAATGTTTAAGCAGCAAGTCTTTCAAGTTCTAGCTAAACTGATAGACTAGCTAATATCCTGCAAATTTTAGAGCGAAGTCTACATACGTAGCGCTATTAAATAAATTGGAAAATTTTTTTCCACAAAATTTCATTTAAATTGCCACATGAAAAATTTATATAAAAAAAAATAACAAAAAAAAAAAAATAAAAAATTCTATTAAAAATTCTAGTTAAATTCTAATAAATATTCTAGTTAAAGCGCATAACTTTATTAATTATTTAACAACAAAAAAAATATTTTAATTATTTATAGACACATGTTTACAGAGTATAAAAAGCAAAAACCAGAAAAAAAATTTAAAATAAAATATTATGCATCACAGCAAGCCATGGCAGGGCACTTGGAACTTTTAAATTGTTAACAGAGCAGCAGCAGCAGAAGAAGCAGCAAAAATTCATAGTAGTCAACCCTTAACCACAAAAAGATGAACTGAATCACAAAACTAAACTGAACTGCACTCAAGTCATAGTCGTAGTCGAAGTCGTTGTCGAAGCACAAGTCGAAGTTGAAGTCAAAGTCGTTGCAGTTGCTGTCGAAGTTCCTGACAGTTCTTCGTTCTTCGTCAGCGTAACGCTGTGCAGAGCATGCTGGCATAATTGAAGTTTGTATATAGACAGGTAGAGAAGGAGACAGAGAGAGATAGAGAGAGAGAGAGAGATAGCAAGCATATGCCAAGCTTCACTTGTCTATACTATACTGCAAGCTATAGCTGCTACCTTTCTTCCTCTCTCTCTGTTTCTCTAACTGCCTGTGGCTGTATTTTGCAATTCAAAACGTTGAAGTGCAACTGCAATTTGGTAGCGGCTTCAAGTACTTGCTGCTGCTGTTGCTGCTGCTGCAGCTACCACAAAACGTTGCACTAATTGAAGTGTATGACAGTAGCAGAGCAGCAGCATCAATGCAGCAGCGGCGGCGGCGGCGGCGGCAATTCAAACAACAAAGCGTAAACATTGCCAACGTTTGCTTTTAATTAAGCAACCATATGAAAAATATTACAATGTAACGTAATTATACAAAACCAAAATGCTAATCACTTTCTCTCTCTCCCTATCACTATTTCTCTCTCATTCTTTCTCATGTATTTTTTTTTTTTATTTTTTTGTAGGTCAAATCAATTTTTGGTAAGAAACCAAAATCAAATTATGGCTGCTTATGTTATACTTTGTCTACATTTTCAGTCAGTTTTGTTTTCTCTGTCTGTTGCTCTCCTCTCTCTCTCTTACACTCTCTCTCTCTCTCTTTCGCTGTGTATGTCGTTTATGGCACACTTTGCAGCAACAAATTGTCGTAAAGTTAAGCGAATTTATTGCCATAAATTATGCAGCCGTAAGTCTCTAAAGGAAACTCCCCAAACACATTGAGTAGTGACAAGAGAGAGAGAAGGAGGGGCGGTGCAGAGAGTGAGAGAGAGAGAGAGAGCGGTAGGCTTGAAAAAACATTGCGCATAAAAAATGTAACCTACAATAACAACAGAAACAAAATGGCGGCCGATAGCGCACAAGAATGAACGATGAGCAGACGAACGATGATGAAGGCGACGACGACGACGTATAACAACAACTCTGACAATGACTTTTCGCTTGACTTCAAAAATGATATGGCCTTTCGCGGTTGTACTTGTACTTCTACTTCTGCTTCATCTTCTTCTTGTTGTTATTGTTGTTGTCGTGTCTTTAATTCAATCTACATGCTTGTCGCAACATCTTTTTTTCCCTGCCAGATGACAGCACAAAACAGACAGGCGTAAACAGCAAACAGCGAACAGCGAATACAGACAAGCAGACAAAACAGACAGACAGACAGACGGACGGGCAGACAGATAGACAGACAGACAAAAGCAACTGCTGCTAGAGATGAAAACAAAGATAAAGACACAGAGTGTCAGTCACAGTGCTGTGCTCATAAACACAGCAGCAGCAGCAAAAAAAAAGCCAAAAAAAAAAAAAATAAGCCAAAAAAAAATATATAAAAAAAATATATAAAAGAAAATGAAATTCAGTTTTACTAATGTTATTCCCTCTATATATGCAGTGTCTCATTTGGATTAGTCAGAGAGCCTAGCTCATGTGTGTGTGAGTCTCTTTGTGTGTGTGTCTAGGAATTAGGATTGTGATATAATGCAGCAAAGCATTTGTTTAGCAACAGACAGAGAACGAGAGAGAGAGTGAGACGCAGCGAAGCAGTAGAAAAACAGTTAGACATTGAGTAATGAATGCAGGCAAAAGGCTCGACTGAGCTTTGTGTCAAGTCTAGATCAACATATAACTCGTTGTGGCAACAACAACGAAGCAACAAAAAATAAACTATACCAAAAAAAAAAAAAAAATAAAGAGAAATGCTTGCTAATGCTAGACGAACAGATACGCTACAAATTTCTATGTTCAATTTGCTTGTTAACTGGCTGCTAAACATAATAAAAAAAATTGTTGCCATTATTTTATTTTTTTGCATGCGCTGAAAAGTATGCTATAAATTTTTTATAGAACTATATAAAATGAAGAAATATACAAATAAGCAGACATATAACTTTAGCTGGACAGCATTTTTAAAGGATATAAAAAAATAAATGAAAATGTCATGACATAAGCAGACACACACACAGCACACACACACTGAGACATGTGTATAGATATATAAACAGCAGAAAGCCAACATATGTTTGACTGTGTGTGTGTTTGCGCCTGCCATAAACTCATTTCGTATTTTTTTGCTTTTGCTGTAGCTGCTTTTGGTTAACATTACAATCACAATAAATTTCAATGTCTATCGAATGTTTTGCTGGCTTCTAAAATACAGCTGTATGTGTGTGTGTGTGTGTGTGTGTAAGCTATGCATTATGTATTATGTGCGCTGTCACCAATAAATTCACCATGTAAGCAAGTGATATTGACAGCTTGAGTCGAAGAGTCGCCCAAGCGACAGCGTTGAAAATTATATGCACGTACTTAAAAGCAAGCAGTAAGAGCTAGCAGACTGGTGTATAGAGTAAAGACAGCAGCATATACAGCAGCAGCAGCATGAACAGCAGCATGAGCAGCAGCAGCATGAGCAGCAGCAGCAGCATGAACAATATGTACAGTTGGCACAGTTGGAACAGTTGGAAAAGTGTGAACAGAGTTGAAGGTAATAGACAAACAGACATAGCAAAAAGTTCTGCAAGAGAGAGAGAGAGCGAGAGAGAGAGTGGAAGAGAGAGAGAGATAGAGTCAGAGTCAGAGTGAGAGCTAAAGATACCATCAATAGAAAACAGATGCCTGCTGTTTGGCATAAATACATTTGCTTCATACAAACATACAAAAAAAATAGATGTGTGTGCAGATTTTACATATACACTGTGCGAAATGTATTTTGTTTATATTTTATGTGATTAGCTTTGCATTAGCATGCATGTTCTTGCATAGAAATATTTGTAATCGTCTTGCATGTAAATTATTCTGTTTAACATTTTCTATTTTATTTATTTTCTATTTTATATATTTTCTATTTTATATATATATACAGTTGCGAAAAAAATAATAGCACCACTACCACACATTTCCTTCTTGATAAAAAAAAAAATGTTTACTGTTAACATTATTTAAATTTTAAATTTTTTTTAGATAGTTTAGTATCTACACTTAATAAAAATAGCTTAATTGTTTTTTAAATTGCTGTTAATATATTTTTTTTTAATATTTGAACAAATATATATATATAATAATAATATATAATTCTCTAGTGTTTTTTTGTTTTTTGCTATCAATTTTTGTGCACAGTGTAGTTTAGGCATTAGCCACAATGCGTTGGCTAATGCGTTCTGCTATGTTGTTGCTTGTTGTGTCAATCGATGTTAATTTATTGTCAATGCGCATTTACCTCCCCGCCCGCCGACAAAATGTCTCTATGTGTGTGGAATGTGTGACACAAATACCAATGCGCAACGACAACTGTACAACAGTTATATAGCTCTCTCTCTCTTACTCTCCCTCTCTCTCTCTCTCTCTCTGTTTGTGTGAGTATAATTGTGTGTTATGCAAACAGTCGCTGGCTTTGCTGAAACACGTGCGACATGTGCACGTTATTAATCAACAAACGGAATGCAAGGCACCAGCAGCAGCAGCAGCAGCAGCAGCAGCAGTAGCAGCATCAGCATATGCAGCACATACCACATGCCACTGCCACCTGCAACACACATATCCCAGCAATACACCACACACACACACACATGCCTCACATGACTCTGCATACCGTCAACAAGGCAATAAGAGCTGCTGCTGCTGCTGTTGCTGTTGTTGTTGCTGCTGCTGTTGCAACAGTCTTTGTTATTTGGCTGCTCATGTTGTTGCTGGCATGCAACGTGCCAGCAATGTTGTTGCTGCTGCTGCTGTTGCTGTGGCTATAAATGCAATGCTATGTGGCTTATTACGACAACAGCAACAACACGCAACTACGACAGCAACAACAGCAACAACAGCAATCACAACAGCAGCAACAGCAGCACAATAGACTTGATCCCCAGGATTCTGCATATACATAGCTACTGCTGGACCAACAGCAGCCATAGCCCCAGCCCCTGCAGCCTATAGCAGAGCCTGCTTACGTTTGCAGGTTGGCTTTGTGCAACAGCAGCAGCAGGCAGCACAGTAGCGGGCAGCAACAGTAGCGGGCAGCAGCAGTTGCAGCTATGCTCATATTTGCATATTTGCTTAGCTGCACAACGGCAACAACAAAATCTCATTATCTTGTTGACATACTACCGCTGCCGACGCTCCTCCTCTGCACAAAAAATAGCCGCCAGGTTGGCACAAGCATATGACGTGGCATGCCTCAAACGCGAAACGTCAAAATGTCGAAACATGTGTTTAAAGCTGCCAAATGACATGTGGAATGTAACAAGAGAGAGAGAGAGTGGGAGAGTGGAAGAGAGAGATAGAGAGAGAATGAGAGAGAGAGAGAGAGAGAGAGAGAGAGTTACTCAATCATAAATCATATGACATATGCGATGATTAACTTACAGCTACGCTTTTGATTAATCTTTGAGAGACTAAAAGCAGATGATAAAGATGAAGAACAAGCAGCAGCAGCAGCAGAAGTAGAAGAAGAAGCAGCAGCAGCAGAAGTAGACGAAGAAGCAGCAGCAGTAGAAGTAGAAGAAGAAGCGGCAGTAGAAGTAGAAGAAGCAGCAGCAGCAGCAGAAGTAGAAGAAGAAGCGGCAGTGGTAGAAGTAGAAGAAGCAGCAGCAGCAGCAGAAGTAGAAGTATGACATATTTAGGCACAATGCGAGAATTTATCATAATTTATAAGCAGAAGACAACAACAGCAGCAGCAGCAGTAACATCAACATCAACAACATCAACAACAACAACAACAACAGTAACAGTCACAGCAGCAACAACAGCGACAGCAACAACAGCAGCAGCAGCAGCAGTAACATCAACAAGAACAAGTACAACAACAGCAGCAGAAGTAGCAGCAGCAGCAACAAGAACAACAACAACAACAGCAGCAGCAGCAGCAGCAGCAGCAGCAGTAACATCAACAAGAACAAGTACAACAACAGCAGCAGAAGCATCACCAACATCCACAAGACCAACAACAGCAACAGTCACAGCAGCAACAGCAGCAGCAGCAGCAGCAGCAACAGCAACAACAGCAGCAGCAGCAGCAGTAACATCAACAAGAACAAGTACAACAACAGCAGCAGAAGTAGCAGCAGCAGCAGTAATAGCGACAGTAGCAGCAGCAGCAGCAGCAGCAGCAACAAGAACAACAACAACAACAGCAGCAGTCAAAGCAGCAGTCACAGCAGCAGCAACACCCAAGTGACAGTCAAATGTCAAAACAAAAACATTTCACTGCTAAAAATCATTAATAATTCAAGTTTTTTTCATAGAGTTTTCAAAAAGCACAAAATGCGACTGAGACTTGACTGAGAAATGAAAATTTTTGTGAAAATTATGAGAGACAAGCGACACTGTGAGAGATAAGCAGAAACAGTCAAAAAAAAAACAAAAATAATTGAAAGAAAAGTTTTTTGCAGAAGCTTATTAAAGCTGCAGCTGCTGTTGCTGAAGTTGTTGCTGCTGCTGATGTTGCTGCTGTTGCTGTTGCTGCCGTTGCTGTCGTTGCTGCTGTTGCTGCTGTTGCTTAAACTTGCCTTAGGCATAGACAAAAGTGTCAACATTTTTTTTTGTTTTTTTTTTAGCTAGTCACAATTGAAGCATGAAATGATATACAAATGAAATGATATACAAAAAGTCTCTAGAGATTTTCAAGTTGATTTACAATATGCAGACATGAAGTCTATATGGAAATTCTGAAAATCTAAAGTAAAAAGTTTTTTTTTTTGTTCATTGTTGAAAAGTTATTTTCTAATCAGTTTTTAAAGGCAAGTTGTGGCTGCTGCTGTTTTTGCAGGCTGAACATATTTGCACGATACACAGAGAAAACATAGATAGATAGAGAGAGAGAGAGAGAAAGAAAGAGATAGACAGATAAGAGTCTGCTGAACGCAACGAAGCGTATAATAAATTGCATTTGCTTGAATGTAATTTAGAATAGGAAAGAGACAAAAGGCAAAGAGATAGAGATAGAGAGAGAGAGACAGCAAGTGGAAATGCTTGATGTGTGTTAACTCATATATACAGCGAGACTGAGAGAGAGAGAGACAGTGAGTGAGAGAGAGACAGACATGAGTAGCAGTCAACGTTAGAGCAACGTTTGTCAGTTGCATAAAAATGCCAACTCATACGAAGCAGGACATGCCAACTCAGCCTCAACATACAGACGGACAGGACATCCACAGCTAGCCAGCCAGCCAGCCAGCCAGCCAGCCAGCCAGCCAGCCAGCCAGCCAGCCAGCCAGCCAGCCAGCCAGCCAGCCAGCCAGCCAGCCAGCCAGCCAGCCAGCCAGCCAGCCAGCCAGCCAGCCAGCCAGCCAGCCAGCCAGCCAGCCAGCCAGCCAGCCAGCCAGCCAGCCAGCCAGGACATGCAACGTCGCAACGGAAATGGCGCAGAAAGAAATACGTCAGAGCAAGCGGCCATGGCCAGAATATAGAGAAGCCAAAGGGAAGGGAGGAGGGAAGGGAAATTAGAAAATGCCACAGTGCGAAGCACAGAGACAAGTCAAGGCAGAAAAAAAAACTAGTGTAGCGAGAGCAAGACTGAGAAAGCGAGCAAGAGAGAGAGATAGATGTACAACTGTCGGCACAAACGCTTTGACAACAAAAATAAAACAACAACAACAAGAAGAGAAAGTTGGCAACAGTTTTGCAAAAAGCTTTTCATTTTTTGTTCTTCTTTTTTTTTTGGCTCAATCTCAGCACAAAGCAAATAGCTAAATATGCTACACGCATGCACTGAGCGAAAATAAATTTAGAAAATAAATTTTGATGATTACAAAAATGTTTTTTTTTTTTTTTTTTTTTTTTTTGGGCATTGAAGCTGTTGCTGACTTCAAGCTGCTGGCACAAAAAAAAAAATGTAACAAATTATACAGCTATTTTTTTTGCAGTGCATAACACTTAAACTTTAGCTGTTACTCCTTTCGCATAGACTGACTCTCTCTCTGTCTCACTCACTCAGTCATGCTGTGTTTTTGGCTTATGCAAATTGTAGAAAAAATAAAGAACAATTCGCATTCGTGTGTTGATTTAGTAACTCGAGCGGGACACAAAAGTATGCAACGTGCCCCGCATCGCTGACAGATTGAATTACGCGTGCCATGCAACATTTTTTTTTTCTTATTTTTTTTTTTCTGCTACTTTTTCTTCTTTCTACTGTTTTTTCTCTGTTTTCTACTGTTTTTTTTTATTTTTTTTTTATTTCATTTTCTATTTGTATTTTGCTGCCGTTTTTTCTTAATTTTTTTTTTTTTTTTGCTCATTTTTATTTTGCGCTTTTCTTTTATTTTTTTTATTTGTATTTGCGCTGCTTTCTTTGAGTTGTGTGTAAATAAAATTGTGCAGAGCAAAGTAAAAGCAGCAGCAGCAGCAGCAGCAGCAGCAACGACATTGGCGAAATGTTTAATTAAATTCGCGCTGGCAATAGAAAGGAAATCGAAAACCAACCAAGCAACAACAACAACAACAAACAGCAACAACAAAAAATAAAATATAAGGGAATTTAATTAAACTTTATACTTTTTTTTTCTTTTTTTTTTTTGCAGGAGAAAAAGCAGCAGCAGCAGCATAACAATGTCAGCGCAACGCATTTTAATTAGTTTTTTATTTTTTTTTTTTGTTTTTTTTTTCTGTGTGCTAAAAACAAATCAAAAAGTCTGCGCCAACAATTGATGCAGCGGTTGTTTGTGTTACGAGTATGTGGTGTGTCACTATATATATGTGTGTGTGTGTTGTGTGTGTTGTGTATGTTGTATGTGAGTTTTCAATGTATGTCGAGCAGCGGCTGTCAAAAAACTTTCAAACAAATGTCGCTCACATGCCAAACACACACCAATACACACACACACACACACACACACATAGAGAGAGACCAACACGCGTTGCTCTACGCACAACACAAGTGGCAGGCTGTGCAACAACAACAACAATAGCAGAAGGTGTATGCCTGCCATATGTGTGTATGTGTGTGTGTAGCATTAACATTTCATGCGCATAAACAAATGAGTTTTCAACGCCAACTTTTGATTATATAAGCTGCCATTTCAGACCAAAACGTGCAGATTTTTCTTTTTTTTTTCTTTTCTTTCTACTTCTTTTTTTTTTATATATATTTCTTCGTCTTGCTTTTTTTTTTGGCAGCAAAAAGTATCACGACTTTGTTGTAAACTTTGTTAAGCATCAAGTAAAACAAAACTCTTGAAAAACTCATTTTAGCATAAACAACTAAAAAAAAAAACAAAGTAAAAAATAGAAGAGCAGTGCGTAAATAACGTAGAACATATTTACGTTGTAGTTGTAGTTGTAGTTGTAATTTGTTGAATGTCATTTATCATGTGTTGCCTCTGCCTGCAGCACAATGTTTCATATTTGAATTTTTGGCTTGAGAAAAAGTTTAACATATTTTACTACCTTTATTACCTACTATTTCTACTACTATTTTTCATTTTCATTTTATATATTTTTTTTTTGTAAAATTTGGAAAAATTTTGTAGAATCTTGAGCAAGAAAAAAAAATAGTAGTACATTTAGTAGTAAAAATACTACTATTTCTACTACTAATTTACACTGTACTTTTTTAATGAAAACAAAAAAATAGAAGCAGCTAGATGTAAACGGTAGTATATCTACTACGAAAAATACTACTATTGCTACTACTATTTCTACTACTATTGATACTACTATTGATACTACTATTTTTACTACTATTTTAGACTACACTTTTTTTTTAATGGAAAAAAGCGTAGAAGCTTGAAAAAAGGGTGAAAATATCTACTACTAAAAATACTACTATTTCTACTACTATTTTAGACTACACTTTTTTTAATGGAAGAAAGCGTAGCAGCTAAAAAAAACAAGCGTAACATACTACTATTGCTACTACTATTTCTACTACTATTGCTACTACTATTTCTACTACTATTTCTACTACTATTTCTACTACTATTTTAGACTACACTTTTTTTAATGGAAAAAAGCGTAGCAGCTAAAAAAAAACGTAGTGTATCTACTACTAAAAATACTACTATTTCTACTACTATTTTAGACTACACTTTTTTATTGAAAATATAATCGAAGCATCTGGAAAAAAAGTGTATAACATATACTTCTAAAAATACTATTTTTTTACTACTATTTCTACTACTATTGCTACTATTATTTTTAGTACTATTTTTACTACTATTACTACTACTATTTCCATTATTACTACCAATGAATAAAAATCGAAGCCACTTGAAAAAAAAAACGTAGTATATGTGCTACTAAAAATACTACTATTTCTACTACTTTTTTGCATTAATATTTCTTCCAATATTTTTCATTTTATAGTTTGTTTTTTTTTTTTTTTAAATGCTTCAAATAAAATTGTCGAAAATTATAGACAAAAAAGTGTAAAAAACATAGACAACTTTTACTACTATTTATACGACAAATTTATATTTGATGTCTTTTTTTTTCTATATACAAAAATATTTCTTATTACACTGCCAAAAATAGAGAGAGCATCAAAATTGTGTTACTTTTATTTATTTTTTGTTTTTTTTTTTAATGCCACTGATTTATAGCGTACATAATTTGCGCTTACTGTTAAGTTTGGTAGCAACCTTTTTTGTGCATAACAAAGCACAGCTAGGAAAACACACAAAAAAAAAAAAAAATAGCCAAAAAACGCAGAGAGTGAAGGGGGGAAAAAAAGCCAACTTTAGCTTTTGTGTTTGTCTATGTGTCTAAAAAACTGACCTCATACTAAACGTATAACAAATAAGTTTTTCATAGCTGTCTACAAATGGGATTTTAATATGCACACAACTTCATGAAATATTCAAATGCTCTCATAAAAACCCGAGAAATACAAACACTACGAAAAAACAAAAAAACAAACAAAAAAATACCAGCAAAAAAAAACGATGGAAACTCAACTGAAAATAAGCTTAAAAAAAAAAATACTTTTGTTTTAAATCAAGCAAAATGCTTTTAACTTTTAATCATTAGCTTATCATAGGGGCGCGGCTGTAGAAATACGTTTTGTCTGCTGTAAAACTGCAATTTGCCTGAATCAGCAGTAAACATTTTCTTTCTCTTCTTCTATCTCATTCTTAATCTCAATCTCTAGCTTTGTCTTTTGGTTTGCTTTCTGGTCACTTGCCATGACTCATGAGTTTTTCAATTCAATTAATTTAAATTTACATTTGAATTTTGCAAGTTTTTTCTTGAAGAAAATCAAAATGGCAACGAAATTGGGCAGCGATTGTAGAAATTCTTGAGAAATATTTGAAACTTACCCCGCCACGTCCACCGGAGCCATCAGTGCCATCATCATCGATATAAATTTCATCACGATGCGCTGAAGTTGCCGATGATGGAGAAGAAGGCGCTGCTGACGAAGGTTTCACAGATTTCTGCGGAAAAAAAAAAATCAAATTAAATTCAAGAAAAACTGAGAAAAATAAGTAAGTAAAAAAAAAAATAATATATATATATATATATGTATAGATATTTGTATATAAAGCAGAAACTTTTTTAATTTGCAGCAAATATGTTTTTCCATTTTTTTTTTCCATTTTTTTTTTTTACTCTGCGTAATATGCAAATATTTTCATTTCATTAATTAGAAGAAAAAAAAAAAAGAGGGAATAAAAACTGAAATGAAATGGAATTTTGTAGAAATTCCAATATATATATATATATATATAGATTCATATACTATATCTGGTTGCCTGGCTTTATGTTGCTACAACTTCGTCTTCTGCTGCTGCTGCTGCTACTGCTACTGCTGCTGCTTTTATATTCATTTGCTCATCCGGTAATTTGAGTTATGCAGCCGCTGTGGCTGACCGCAAATAATTTGCATGCCATTGCATCGTAAAACAATTAATTAAAAATATTGCAAATACAACAGGCAGCAGCAATAACAGCAGGCAGCAGCAGCAGCAGGAACAACTGCAGGAATATCAGCAGCAGCAGCAGCAGCAAACGCGACAACAACAAAAAAATAAATGCATTTTTAATGATGCAACTTTAAAAATCAATAAAATATTTAAAAGCTAACGTCATGCTTTAACTATAAAATTGCTTAACTAACAGATACCCTGTAATCATCTACTATATATATATATTTTTTTTTTATAACTTTTTTCTATATATATTTTTTATGCATAATTCAAGATTATTAAAAACCATTAGCAACTTCTGTTTTTTTGCATAATTAACGCATTATAACGGCAGAAACAACCCTCGGTTTGTCTGCTTCTTTATTTATTTCATGCTGCGGGCAAAGTACTGTGCAACCTCATTAGGGTCATGCGCCAACAGCATGAACATAGTTTATGAGCCTCAAAAAAAAAAAAAAAAAAAATGTAAAATAATAATAAAATAAAAAATGAGCAGAAAAAGAAGCAGCAATATCAGCAGCAGTAGTAGAAGAAGATGTAGTTGTAGATTTTTAAAGCTGCCATAAACCAATTTTTATAATCCCTTTTTTTTTTTGGCTGCCTGTGTGCTCAAACATTCAACACGCTGCATTGCAGATTAGCAAAAAGTCAAAGTTTGTGCAAAGCTTTTAACCGCCAGAAGAATAACCTCAACAAGGCTTCGCTGCTGCTTTTCTCTCTCTCTCTTTGCTTTATGCCACATGCCCGTTGCCATTTCCTTTACTTACTTACCCCTGCTGATATTGTCATTCATTCAACGTTTTTCTTTTTTGCTCATAGGTGTGAATAACCGCGCATTGCATACAACAAGACAGAGCGAGGGCGACTGTGTAAGCAGTGGAAGTAGGAGTAGAGGTAGAGGTAGAAGTAGAGTGACAGCAAGTAGCAAGTAAGAGAAAGAAAAAAAACCTCAGATAAACACTTCATCTTGTGCCGCAGCTACAGTTGCTGCAACAGCAAACAGCATCAGCTGCGGCTTTGTGGTTGGTTGAGCCTCAGTTGAGTTGCCAAGTTTTGCATTTGTGGCAGGTCTGGGACAGCTTCAGGACACAGGACACAGAATACAGGCCAAACAGCTCGGCATCTTTAGCATTAATATGTTGCTTACATTTTTATCTATATATATATATATATATGAATGTGTGTGTATGCTTGCCACTCTCTGTGGAGTGTTGGCAAAAAGTTGAATGCCTTGCAAAATGCATTTGCCAAGTCTTTAAGCGCATAACAAACTGCACTGTACGCTGTACTTATATTATTATTATTTTTCATTATTATTATTATTAACATTATGACTTGAAATTTTATATACTATATATAGTATATATATATATCTGTAGCATATGCTTTTTTTTTTTTTTTTTTTAGCTCAGCTCAGCTAGAAAAACTTTTCAAGCAAGTCAAGCGTAAAGCAAACTGACAACAATTCTGTGAAATGAGATGTCAAAAAATTAAAAAAAAAAAAAAAATAGATATACAAAAAAAAAAGCGATAAGCTGAATAAAAGGATAAAGCTAAGTGAAAAGTGAAGCGACGACGACAGACATTGAAGCGTGAAAAGAATAAAGTAAGATGCGTAACGTCTGACGTTGCCTTGATGCCGCAAGCTCTAAACTAAAAAGAAAGTTGCAAGAGTAAAAAAAAAAAAGGAAAATACACAGCATGAGCTGCAAAGTGTTGTGGTTTTTCTTTTCTTTTTTTTTTTGTTTTGTTTTAAATACTTTTAGCTTATAAAAATTTGCATGAAATTCTTCAATTGTTGTATATCGTTGAAGAAATTTAATAATATTTTTATTTTATTTTTTTTATTTTAAATTTTCTTTATAGATATTTAAAATATATTTTTTTTGTGAATTTCATTTTTGTTATAGAAATTTAAAATATTTTTTCAAAGAAACTTAAAATAATTTTTTTTTTTGAGATTTTAATTTTTGTCGTAGAATTTGAAATATATATATATTTTTAGAATTTAATTTTCCTTATAGAAATTAAAATATATTTTCTTTAAAATATTTTTGTTGTGTTTATATTTTCATTATATTTGAAAAAAAATATTTATAAATTTTTAAATCTATTTTTCGTTATTGAGATTAAAATATTTTCTTTTCAGAAATTTTAAATAATTTTTTTGTGCTTTTAATTTTTATTAAAAAAAAAAATTTGAAATATATTTTTTATTAATTTTTTTTATAGAATTTGAAAAATTATATATATTTTTTTTTCGTTATAGAAATTAAATATATTTTGTTTTAAATATTTTTTTTTTGTGATTTTAATTTTTGTAATATTTAAAAAAATATTTATATATTTTTTTTTTAAATTTAATTTTTGTTAATTTAAATATATTTTCTTTTTAGAAATTTGAAATAATTTTTTTGTGCTTTTAATTTTGTTTATCGAAATTGAATATAAATTTTTTTAAATTTAATTTTTGCTATATAAATTATAGAAATATTTTCTTTATAGAAATTTTAAATAATTTTTTTTTTTTTTATGATTTCAATTTCTGTTATAGAATTTGTAAAATATTTTTATTTTTTAATTTTAATTTTCTTTACTACAATTTAACATTTTTCTTATCTCTTTCTTTACTTTATATAAATTTAATAAAATTTTGCATGCTTTTAACTTTATAAAAAGATTTCTAAGCCAATAATAACGAGAATAAAAAGAAAAATGTAACAATTTTAATCTGAAAAGAGTTTTCAGCATTTATTTGACAATTTTAGTTTTTATTTGCAAATCACAAAGCAATTCTTTAGCAAGTTTCATATATATATATAGTATAATTTCTTTAGTTTTCTTTTGCTCTTTCAGCTTACAATTTGCTGCTATAACACGGCAATTGCACGCATTTTGCTGACATACACAAATTTATTTATATATAAATACAAAAAAAAAATTCTCTAAAAAAAAAAATATTCTCTCCATTTCACGCAAGAGAAGACGCACATCAAAAGAAATTGTGAAATGAAAAGTTGCTTTCTTTTTTTTTCATTTTGCGGGAGAGAAACTCAACAACTGCAACAAAAAAAAATTTGTCAACAATTTTCAAAAATTTGCAACGTTTGTGCAGCGATACGATATAGTTGTGGGAAATGAAAAAGGGGATGGGAAAGGGAAAGGGAAGTAGAGCGAGATACTCAACAAAACAACACAAAAAAGTAGATTTCTTTTCAAAGTGTTTTCAAACATATTTCACATATAATGCCATCTCGCTTGCTCGCTATATTGCTCGCTTTCTCTCTTTTTGCGTTTGCTTTTTTATTATGAATTTTAACTGGCAACAATTTGACAGAATGTTGGGGGAGTGCGGAAGTGTGCCACAGCAGGGGCGGCGCGTGCAACACTTTAGGGTAACGAAAATTTGAATGCAATTGTGCAACAACAACAACAGTAGCAACAATAATAAAAGCGACAGCGTACAAATTTCGTGTGCCACTTTACGACAAATGGCAGCCAAAAAAAAAAAAAAATATAAAGCGAAAACAGTTTGTCACATTTTTCGCTATATATATATTTTTTTTTATTGTATTTTGTTGTGTCTTTAGCAGCTGATAAAAGTGTTCCGACCCGCTGGCAACGCCTCTGCCGCCCAAAACACTCAATAAATCAATATAAATATTGACAGTTTTTACAGTGTATGGGAGGCGGGGGCCTAGCATGACACATGGGCGTGAATATGCATAAAAACAAAAATATTTATATATATATATGCAGATATATAGATCTGTTTGCTATATAGATTTATATACTCGTTGTGTTTTATCAGCGACAAAGCACAGTGCAAAAAAAAAAAAAAAAAAAAACCAACAAATAAAATTAATTTGTTTGCCAACGAGTTGTGAAAAAATATTTTGCTTTTACTTTTTCGTCGTAGTTTTTTTTTTTTGACTTTTTTTGGCTTTTTTTTTTATTATTATTTTTATATAGTATTGACAAATATTTGAAAGCATTTCAGTTTTTTGACTTATTGTCTGTTATTTATATCTGTGTACGTGCGTGTCTGTGTGTGTGTGTTTCTGTGTGTGTTTGTGTACATTGCATTGCTGTATTTACCAAAAGCCTTTACTTAATTCTCACTTGATTTTAATGCTTTTAAATACAAAAGAAATCGGCTTAAAATTTGAGTGCATTTTACTGCAAATGCGATTTATTTTATTTTAAGTTATTAAAAAAAGATTTTTGTTTTTTTATTTTTTATTATTATTTTATTTTTTTTTTTTTGTATAGAAATAATAATTAAGTGAGCATTAAGTGAGATTTATGCATTTAAATTTTTTATTATTTTTTTTAAGGTTTTAGTTTTATTGTGCAAAAAATTTTATGATTTATTTAGATTAAAAATAAAAGTATTTAATGGCAACAAAAGATTATAAAATATTATAAAATTATTATATAATTAATTATAAATTGTTTTAATATTTTTATGCTCTATAAACTTGCATTATTCGCTGCACATTTACACACAATTTATTTCTCTCTGTCTCTTGCTCTCTGGCGCTGTGGCTGTTGCAGGCTCTGCAGGTCTCTTTCATTACCTTTATCTCTGCTGCTGCCTCTTGCCTCTGCTGCTGCCTTTGCCTCTGCTGCTGCCTCTTGCCTCTACTCTGATGCTGCCTTTGCCTCTGCTCTGCTGACTCTTGCCTCCGCTGCTGCCTTTGCCTCTGCTGCTGCCTCTTGCCTCTGCTGCTGCCTTGCCTACCTCTGCTGCTGCCTTTGCCTCTGCTGCTGCCTTTGCCTCTGCTGCTGTCTCTTGCCTCTGCTGCTGCATTTGCCTTTGCCTCTGCTGCTGCCTTTGCCTTTGCCTCTGCTGCTGCCTCTTGCCTCTGCTGCTGCCTTTGCCTCTGCTGCTGCCTTTTGCCTCTGCTGCTGCCTCTTGCCTCTGCTGCTGCCTTTGCCTTTGCCTCTGCTGCTGCCTTTACCTCTGCTGCTGCCTCTTGCCTCTGCTGCTGCCTTTGCCTCTGCTGCTGCCTCTTGCCTCTTACTCTTCCCCTTCTTTCTTTTTCTTTCTCTCTCTCTCTCTCTCTCTCTCTCTCTCTCTTTCTGTCTTTCTCACTCTGCCTGCCTTTGTCACATTTATAAAAGTATTTATTCAATTATAATAACATAATATTTACATTTTAAATTAATTAACCGACAATTTCTCATTTTCAATTTCTTTTTTTTTTTTATATAATTTTTTTTGTTGTTGTCATTTGATTTACATATTTATTTTTATTATATATATATATATAATGTTGTATTTGTTTTACGCAACAACTATAAAAATGTTGCACACATAAATTAAAATATAAAAAAAAAATGAAGAAAAATTGCAGCTGTAACTGTAATTGTAGATAATTGCATAAAAAGAGCGCAACAAGGGAAGGGGAAAAAAAAGCAAGAAAAAAAATAAAAAATAAATAATAGAGGCGTAGTTGAGTGTCAGTACTTAAGAGGCGTGTCAATGCTGTCAGTGCAGTACAGCAATTGAATGTTAAAAGCGTCGTCATTGAAGCCATGTTCAAGGCATGGCGTGTCAAAGAGTGCGAAAGAGAGTAGAGAGAGAGAGAGAGAGAGAGAGAGAGATAGAAATAGTTAGAGAAAATACGATACAGCGCATAGATGTGCCACAAAATAGGCGAAAATTGCGAATTGCAATCGATGCCAATACAATTTGCACTTAGAAAATAGAAAAGCATGAAATCAAGTATACGCAACGTTTAACAATTTTATAGATATCTTCTAGAAGTATAAAATTGCAATCGTATTTCTGCGTAGTTAACTAAGTAGACAAGTTAAATGGCTGTCTGTCTATCTGTCTGTCTGTCTGTCTAACTGTTTAGTTAATTTGTGGCATGCGTGCAGTATAGCATGCGACGCATATGCTCAAAGAAATAAACATAAATATTATATAAATACGTTGACACTTCACACAAAACTCGTTATACATTTTCATTAGTTTATGTCTGTCTTGCATGTCTTTCTCTGTCTGTCTGTCTGTCTGTCTGTTTGTCTATTTGTCTATCTGTCTGTCTCTTTATCTGTCTGTCTATTCATCTTTCTCTCTCTGTCTTTCTCTCTCTCTTTCCATCTGTTTGCTGTTATTACAGTGCTGCGCCTGCTTTTTGTTTTTAGCTGCTTGCTCAGCCTTGTTTAGCCATGCGTGTTTCTTGGCCATTAAGGTGTCAGCCAGTTTTGTATGCGTATGTTTGTCTGTCTCTCTGTCTGTCTGTCTGTCTGTATGTTTGTGTATGGGGCAACAGTTTTGGCCTTTGGGCTTCGACAAATAAAAGCAAATCAAAACTTATTATGCTAGGCACAAACACAGCGAATCTCTCGCTCTCTCACTCTCTCTCACACACACAGAGGCATAGACACACACACATATACATTAACAGTGGCAAAATCTGAGGTCTGTGTACTTTACGGTTGTGCGTGTATTTGTGTATAACGTTGGGGAAAACTTTTATGTTTATTGTAGCCATAAAAACAACAACCAATGCGCAAAAAAAAAAAAATAAAAACAAAAACAAACCAAAAGCTAAACGAAACGTAAGAAAAACCAAAAAAAAAAAAAAAAAAAGTAGAAGTAAAAGTAGAAGAAACTCCGCAGTTGCCATTTTGCGCACGAATTTGTGCATAAAACTAATTGAACAGCAAAATTATTGCATAGCTCAAGGGCCGCATAAACATGAGATTCATGCAACAACAATAAAACAACAACAACAACAACAAGAAGAATGCGCAAGCACATGCATCAAATGCTAATGAGCAGCAAACAATGCAATTAGTTGAAGAATTTACTGTGTAAAAGTAACGTAAAATTGCCAGAAAATATAAGCAACGGAAATGACAAAGGCAGAGCCAGAGGCAGCGGCAATATCAGATATAAAAGCAGCAACGACAGCAGCAGCAACGACAGCAGCAGCAGCAGCAACGCATTCATATGTAAATAAGGCTTAAAAGGTATCTCTCTCTGTGTGTGTGCGTGAATATTTGACTGTCAGTACTTGACATCAAGCTATAGGCGGAAATTGTTTACATACACACACACGCACACACAGAGAGAGACACATACACGCATGTAAAAGACACTTGAGGGTGGCAAAAAGCTGCCACAATAAAAGCCAAATTGACAGTTGGCACTGTCTAAATGCTTTGCCAGAGAGACACACACTGAGACACGGGTAAACGATGCTCGAAAGTATGCCACAAATATGAAGCACACACACACATATATGCATACTATGTGTAACACTGACCTACAGAGTTGCCAGGTGACCAATTTTGCTTACAATTCAAATTTTGTTTTTTCTTTGTTTTTCTTACATTTTTTTTTCTTGTGTTTTTCTGTTTTTTTTTTCACATTCTTTATTTTACTTACATGTTTTCAGCTGTTGTTGTTGTTATTTTGTCAGTATGTGCACGCTGGCAGTTTTGTTTTAAGTGCGCGCCTAAAAGCAGGCAATATTTTTTTTGTGCGCCTTTTTATATGCGTATTTAATGTCTGCAGTTCTCAAGAGTTTATCACAACAATAACGACATACAAACACACAGACACACACACACACAGAGAGAGTTATACACAGACGTAATGACTGTCACTGTCAAACTGTAATATTAACTGAGAAATTGACTGACGCGCCCAAAAAAATGATTTCAACACTCAATGCTAGCTGTGAGAACAACCGCACACTTCACTAGAATGTTTCAAACTGAAAAGGCAACGCGCTATCTTTTAGCCGCTATGTCAAGCTACACGAGAGACTCGAATGTTATGATAAAGGAACAAGCACACACAGACATACAGTGGAACTTGAGATATTGTGTGCATAGGGGTGCCCAAAAACAGTAAAAAAAAACAGACTTTTGGTCCACTGGACTGTGGGCGGGTAAACCATAGAATTGGGTCGGGTTTCTGATGCTGCAAAACATATTATGTTGCGCTCTCTGCGCATGACAATTGACAATTTTTAGCTAAGACACAAACCAGCAAAGCTTGCAAAGGAAGATTTTCAATGCAAGCAGTGCATAAACATAGACAAAGTCCTATACGAAGCAAGCAGTTTTTTTATAACAGTAGGAAATTTTAAAAAGTCAAGCAGTGCAGCGCGTAACAGTCAGCTTTTGTCTGCTGCTGCGACTAAATAAAGCAGTTCGTTCGTGCAGTTCTATTTTCTGCCACTAGATGTCGCACTGTGGCTATTTAACATTTGCTGCAAAAGTTAACATTAACATTTAATGAAATGTTAAAAACTTATGAAAACAAATTAAGAAGAAGAAATGTTCTTGCATGCATGCTCTTATGTAGGGGGAGGGGGGTCGAAAAGCCACAAATTTGTTGAGTATAAAGAAAAATGTGAAAATGTAATGACAACAACAACAATAAAGCAACAATTGGAATGTAGAAAAGTTGCTCATTTTGTTGGTTGGTTTGTTGTTTGGCCTCATCTCATCTCATTTCCGTTTATAACAGCATCTTCTTGGTTGCTTGTCGCCAAGCAAAAGGACACAACGCAGAATGAATTACAAGTGTCCATCTTCATAAAACAAGGCACAGCGGAAGGTGCCTGTCAAAAGAGAGAGACAGAGACAAAGAGAGAGAGTGAGAGTGAGCTAGCCGGACGTATACGCGTTGAGAAGTTCTGGATTCTGTGTTTTTTTTTTGCTAGACGGGCCAAAAAAAAATTCTGCGCTTGGCTTTTCCTATTAGTTTCGTTTAATTTGGGCCATAAATTACATTTTTCATCTACTTAATACTTTTAATGATTTTTTTTTCTTCTTCTTCTTCTTCTTTTCGTTTCTTTTTGTAATTTTTTTTTTATTTTTCGTATTTTTAAACTTTGCCAACGGCAATTTATTAAGGACATGAGTATGCGTTGCCCTAGGGGAGTATGTAGTATTTGCGCATGAGAAGGGGGGGGGGGGGGCTCCGTGTCTATAGTTGACAGGTAGATAGATGGAATAATAATAAGCAGCAGCAGCAGCAGCAGCAGTAACATCAACAGCTTAAAAAAGTTAAGCAGCTTTAACGAGCTTTGAGCGAGTGAGAAAGCTCAAAGTTGCGCTAGTGAAATTCAGTTTGTGGTAAGACTTGAAAACTTCACTTAATTGTAATTAAAAAACAAAATGCCAAAAAAAAAGTAAAACAGACAGAGAGAGAGAAAGAGAGAGAAAGAGAGAGACACACTTGTACACTTTGCTCTAAAGTCCAAGTAATAATAAAAATAAATTATTTCAACTAATTAACAGCACAGTGAGAGAGACACAGAGAGAGAGAGATAGAGAGAGAGTGTGAGATAGAGCGACGACACACGCTGACAGCAGCAGCTTTTAACTAATTTAATTCAAGTACAACATTATTTTCTTACTGTGTATCAAGCTGCGAGGTGCACTTGACCAGTTGCCACTATAGAGAAAAAACTCAATGGTAAAAGAAACTCAGTAACGTTCAAGTTTTGTATGACGTTGAACGTTGATATATGACTATTTTTTTTTGTTGTAGAGTGCATTTAACTGTACTTTGGGCCTGTCTGTCTCGACGGCATAAATCAATTTTAATTGCTGTGCAATGTGCACACTACAATTGGCTAAAATAAAATGGCCAAAAAAACAAAGAGAGAGAGAGAGACGATTGTGTGCAGGAAAAGTAAGAGACAAGGATTATACACAAGAGACAAAGATGGAATGAGAGTGACAGACAGAGAGAGAGAGAGAGAGATAGAGAGAGAGACAGGCAAAGCTATAGTTAAATTAAAAGTGTGAATAAGTGAGAGTGAGAGTGAGAAAGAGAAACTGAGGCAGAGAGTGAATATAGGAAAAGGAGAGACACAGAGATACAAAAAGAGTGAGAGTGAAAGTGTGCGAGTAAGACAGACAACTATTGTAAAAATTTCAATAACGAAACAAAAGCAAAATTAATGAGCTGCAATTGCATAAAATATGTTTTTTTTTTTTTTTTTTAATATTTTTTTCTCTTTCTTTTTACAGCTGAAAAATGCAATAAAATTCTCAAATGTTCATAAAGCAAAACTGAATGAAAAGGCAAAATGATTTTAGGCTGCAAAACTAATTTTGCAATAAATGGAAATTTTTGGGCAAAACATAATACAGACAGCAAGGCAGAGTGTAAGTGAGAGAGAGAGAGAGAGAGAGAGAGAGAGAAAGAGAGAGACTGAGCTAGAGGTATAAAGCACATAAATAGTTAACTAACACTTTACACCGATATTAGGCTACTGTCTGGCTGCGTGTGTGTGTGTGTGTGTGTGTGTGTGTGTGTCTGTTTCACATTGCATAAACTATGCGCCATTATTCAAGTTAAAAGTGCCAGACATGTGGACGCAGAGTTACTCTGTAAATTAACAAGAATTTATAAATTTCTATGAGCAATAGCTAAAAATTCTATGCCATAATTTTACAGGGTATCCTTAGACTAAACCAGTTAAATGGCAGTAAATGCATTTAAGAGCAAAGATTAAATTGGCTTTTACCAACTAAACTAAACGTTATTCATATCCGGCTGTTGACAACACACACACACACACACAGCAGGAGAGCGAGAGTATGTTGGGGGAGGGGGAACTGTGAGTTTCAGACAAAACCTGAAACTTAAATTCAATATACATTTGCAACTTGAACTATATTATGTTTAATTAAGAACTTTTCACAAAGACTGCCAGACAGTTAGTGCGAAAGAGACAGTTACACAGTGAATGAGAGAGATAGAGAGAGAGAGAGAGAAAGTTTTATCAGCTAGTGTATTAATTGAGTTCTTGTGAGAGTAATTACGTTTTAGCATTTGCATTTAGTATTTTCATTTCTAGCTCAGTTCAATTTCAAGTGCCATGAGAATTGAAACAATTTATATAATTTCTAGCCTAAGACTTTCAAAATATTCCAAATACTTAGTTAAATGACAATTTTATTTATATTAAATTGAAATTACTATTAAATGCCAATCAATTTTTTGTTTTTTTTTTCAGTTAGTTATAAATGAAATTTGAATTTTCAGGTGTCATCTGATTTATGTTAATCTAAAAACCAAAAAAATAATAAAAACAGGCAAACGGAAAACAATTACATTTTATGCGGATCGTGTCGCATTACACAAATTAATGTCATAAACCGGTTTGCAAAAGTTCAACATTTAATTAGTTGTCGCACATTTGTCGCACACATTTACCTTTTTTTTATATATATATATTTGCCATGGGCAACAATTACTTGCTAAAAATATGCATAAAACTTTGTCCGGCAGTTTTTCAACTGCACGACTCTAGTTTATATCCTGGAAAATTAATTAACATTTTTACTGCATATTTTTTTTTTTTAAATATTTCAATGCGTTTAAGCTGCTTACAATTTTTATTAATTTTTATATTTTTTTTATAAACATTAAAATTTTTTTAATAATATAATTTTTTAAATATTTTTTAATTTTTTTATTTTTGTTATTTTATATTTCATATTTTTTTTTAATACTAAAAAAAATTTTTTCAAAACTATTTTTTTTATTTTAATTTTTTTTGTATTTTTTTTACAATTTTTTTTTCCAAATTTTTTTTTTATCAAAAATATTTTTTTTTTTCAATTTCAAAATCATAATTTTTTTTATTTCAAAAATTTTTTTAATTTTTTTTTTATTTCAAAATTATAATTTTTTTATTTCAAAAAATTTTTTTAATCAAAAAAATTTGTTTTCAAATTATTTTTAAACAATTTTTTTTCTAATTATTTTTTTTTAATTAAAAACAAAATTTTTTTTTCAATTTTTTTTTTTTCAAAATTATTAGTTTTTTTTTTACAAATTTTTTTTTTAGCATTTTTTTTTTATTTCAAAATCATAATTTTTTCTTTTGAAAAAATTTTTTTTGAAATTATTTTTTTAATTTTTTTTTCAAATTTTTTTTTTTTTAAATTTAAAATTTTTTTTTTTTTTAAAAGTAAAAAAAATTTTTTTTTTAAATTTTTTTTTCAAATTTTTTTTTATTTCAAAATTATTATTTTTTTTTTTTTTTAAATTATTAGTTTTTTATTTTAAAATTATTAGTTTTTTAAAAAAAAAAGTTTTTTTTTATTTATTATATTATATTTCTATATTGTTTATTATATTATTTATTTTCAAATATTAAAAAAAAAAAAAAATACTTTAATAATAATTTCTGCAAGTAGCTAAATAATATATTAAATACTTTCCCAACTGTCATCCAGTTATAACTTCATTTAACTAATTAAACTTCCTTCCTTTATATAACTAAAATTTTACGCTGCGAGGTATGCAAAAAAATAAATAAATAAATGAATAATAAAAATTGATAAAAAAGTATAAATTGTGCATAAACAAAAATCCAATTAAAATGTATAATAAGTTATTTAATTAAATTGATATGCATAAATCGTGCTCTATTCCCCTTTTATATGCATGCCTTCTCTTTCTCCGTCTGTCTGCAAATTTCTGTCATGTCGCATTGTAATTCTCGTAACATACATGTAATTAATTTCTCTTTTCATTTTTATTATTATTTTGTTGTTGTTTTTTTTTTATATATATTTTTTTTTTTAATTGAACTAGTATTTGTAGCAAGTGGCAAATTGATGCGTCAGCAGCTAACGTGGCGTATGCGCAATGCGGCTTGCAATATTTTTTTTTTTTTTTTTGTATTGAACGTATTTCAATGTGCAATGTGAACTTACTGCAAAATTAGACGTTGAGCGAACGAATGAGCAAAAATTTTGTGGCGCCATCATAAACAACAAGCGAAAATTTTACAACTTGCAACGAATTTTGCAAATATTTTCATGGTAAAATATGTGTACTAGCCTTGCAACTCACCACCGCCGCACACGTCTACGAACACACACTCACACACATGCATACGCACTGTATACTGCTGTGTGTTTTTGGTACTTTTGTGCCACGCCTACATTTTGTTTGGGGGTTTGAGGGAGCTCGTTACAAATACGATATAAACGCTACGCGCATAGAATGTCATTTTTAATTAAGTTAAGCGCTTGTTCAGGCAACTATACAAGAGTTTGAGTTCATTATGTACGCACCATACCCCATCCCCCCAACAACAACAACATGCTGCCACTCACTTTATTAGGTGTAGTGTATATGCAACGGCAATGGCAATGGCAATGTCTAATGTGAATTTATCGAGCCCAAAGACTCCAACACGTACTCTTAAACAGACAGAGCAAGAGGCAGATAGAGTTAGAGTGAGAGATCAACAATTAATGCAAGCGTGCAAAACTGGCAAAGGGCCAAAAAAAAACGCAAAAACATTTTTGTTTTAACGACATTTTTAGTATTTTGTTAGCCATGTTTTTAGAGCGATATAGGTCCCCCCCCCCCCATCCAATGTCTGCCACAATGATATTGGCTGAAAACGTTTAAGCAACGCTTAGGCAACGGTATCACAGGCAAATGTTGTTTGTGTGTAAAATGAAATTTGCAAACTTTTGAACTTGCAAGCAAATTTATGCATAGCTTGCACGGCTTAGTAGCCTTAACGAAAGCTTTCATGTGCTTTAATGCTTAAGAAGCGTATGTCTAAGGCAAATGTTGAGCTTTTTGTGCATTGAAAGCTCCTTGAACAATTTTTGTTATCTAAAAGTAATTAAAGTTAATTTTAAAGCTTTGTTTTCACTGTTTAGCTGCCCTTGTTGAAAGCTTTAATGTGCTTTCTAAGCATTTTTTATAAGAGCTGAAGCTTTCTTGAAAATTATTATTTTTTTTAAATATTTTTTTTTAATATTTTTTTTATTTAAAAATTATGTTTTTAAATTTTTTGTTTTAATTATTTTTTTTTAAAAATATTTTTTTTAATATTTTTTTTGAAAATATTTTTTTTTTTTCAAAATTATATTTTTTTATTTAAAAATTATGTTTTTAAATTTTTTTTAAATTATTTTTTTTTTAATATTTTTTTAAAAAATATTTTTTTTTAAATATTTTTTTTAAAAAGAAAATATTTTTTTTTTCAAAATTATATTTTTTTATTTAAAAATTATGTATTTAAATTTTTTTTTTTAATTATTTTTTTATATTAATTTCTTTTTTCTTAATTTTGTTTCTTTATTTCAAATATTAAATAATATTAAATATTAAATAAATAATATATTTTCTACTTTCCCAACTGTCTCCCAGTATTTATTAATTGCTCTTGCTGAAAGCTTTCATGTGCTTTCTTAACATTTTTTTATAAGCGCCGAAGCTTTCTTGCAGTTTACTTAAACAGCTGTAAAAATAGATGATTATACTTTACCTTCTCTATGTCTCTCTCTTTTATTACCTCTCTCTCACTCTCTTTATCTCTCTCATTTCTCTAAATATATGATTAATCTTATGTTTAAGTGCCATTTGTAGCTTATGTGCTTGACAGTTTAGCCATATTATGGCTACTTCAACTTGTGCACATAACGAATAACAACAAAAAAATGTTTGTTTCGTTGTCCAAAATTATGTCTATTCGCATTTGTTAAGGTTAAGAGCTTTCGCTTCTAATCGTAAATAACTGCTTAGTGTTGTGTGCTGTTTGCTGTGTGTCTCATGCTGCTGCTGCTGCTGCATGCTTCGTGTTGTCCTTTAACTTAACTTTATTTTCAGCTTTTCATTCTACTTTTTCCTTATGCTTTTTTTTGCCGTGATAATGACACAAATACACAAAATGGCGCCCAAAAAAACACACAAAACAGTCACACAGAGAGAGAGAGAGAGAGTGCGAAAGTGACAAAGATAACTTTAAGTCTCATAAGGTTTATTCAACTTCAAAAGCCGCAAAAAAAAACATGTGCACAACACTTCCTCCGATTTGTTGTTGTTGTGGCACGCATAAATTTATAAAACGATTATAGAAGGTTTTTTTTTTATTTTTGTGCAAAGTTGTGTGGTAGAAAGTAGGCGTAAAGTCTCAATATATATATATATATTCCTTGGCTGTATCTGTTTTGATAAAGCTTAGGCATAAATAATGTAACTGTTAAGCCTTTTGGGTATTTACGCTGCTGTTTTGTTAACAAAAGTTTTCTTCAGCTTACCTGCAAAGAGAGAAAGAGACAGAGAGAGAGAGAGAGTACAAATTAGTTCGTGTTTGTTATTTGGCAACAAGTTTATTTTTATTTTTATTTTTTATTATTTTTATATATATTTATTTATATTTTTTTGTTGTTGTTTGTTCTTGTTGCTTGTCATTGCAGCAACTTTTACTCTGGCTAAAATAATATTTGGCCACAACAAAGTGCATTTAATTAAGCAAGAATGAAATGCAGACAAGGCGAACAAGCCTTGCATAGACACACACACACAGACAGAGACAGTGATAGGCAGTACAAAAAAAAAAACAAAAAAAATAAAAAGTAGAAGAAAAACAATCTGGCTGCGTGACACAACAAGCAAAATAGTTGACAACGACTATAAAAATACGCTATAAAATTTTCATGTTCAAATTTAAATCTTGTCAAAACGAACAGCACTTAAATTTGAGCAATGCCTAAGCTGCAGTTTATAGTTTTTTATAGGGTATTTTCTATGGTTGTTACTAAGACAATGCACAAACTGACAGCTGGTAAAGTAGAGGAAAGAAGATTCTTCTTCCTGTTACGCTTGACGTTGATATTGCTCTTAGAGAGCTGCTGCTGCCTGCTGCTGCTTGCTCTATTGTTCTAGCGAAGTTGTTGTTGTTAGTGCTGTTAGTGTTGTTGTTTTAGCTGTTGTTTTGTTGGCTCATTATTTAGCAGTCTGATTAAATTAGAATGCGCACGCACACACACACACACACACACACAAGCAATATTTGCATGTAAATGCAGCATATACATAAACACAGACAGAGACACATACAGCCAGAGACAGCAATGTAGACGGCGACGACGATGGCAATGGCGATGGCGATGGCAACGTCGACGTAGACAGCAAGATAAATGGAAAGATTGTACGAGTGAGTGAGTGGGATAGGTAAATATACAAGAGTAAGAGTTGTATGGCAGTACTATAATACATTCATACTCATACACATACAGATAGACATATATGTATGTATGTACATATGTATGTAGCGTGAGTTCCCTGGCAACATTTGCTGTCAGTGCATGAAGACGAAGCTGTTTTAATGAGTTGGCAATTAGCATATCACACACAAAGAACACACAGGCAATCACACAAAAACACACACACACACATACACGTAGACTGCATATACAAAGAGCAGAGACATGTGAATACACATACAGTACTCTGCATATACATTTATTTAGCTTGTTACTTTATTTTATTATTATTATTTTTTATTACAATTATTATTATTTTTTATTATTATTTTTATTATTTTTTATTATAATTTTTATTATTTTTTATTACTATTTTTATTATTTTTTATAATTATTTTTATTATTTTTTATTATTATTTTTATTATTATTTATTACTATTTTTATTATTTTTATTCTTATTTATATTAATTTTTACTATTATTTTTATTTTTTTTTTATTATTATTTTTATTATTTTTTATTACTATTTTTATTATTTTTTATTAAAATTTTTATTATTATTTCTATTAATTTTTACTTTTATTTTTATTATTATTTTTATTATTTTTTATTATTATATGTTTTACATATGTTTTAAACTTGTGCATTTTGCAAAAAAATTAAATACAAAAAAAAAGAAAATTTTGTCGACATAATAAATAAAACTTTAAGCAGGCGCATAAAAGTATGCTACAGAAAAAAAAGTTAAGCGCCAACTTTTGACTGCATGCATGTGAGCTTGCTATATGTCTATGTGTTTGTTTTGATGTCTGCTTATGCTTATATCTGTGTGTGTGTGTGTTTCTGTTTATCTGCACATTTTTTTTCATTTTATTTTTGAAGCGTCTTAACCTCAAAAGTTTTTTTTTTTTTTGCACTTGCAAATGCATTGCAAAAAGCGATGCGTACAAACACAAACAAAACAAAAGTTTTGCAAGCGCCATTTTTATGCTAAATTTGTGATTGTTTACACACAGACACAGACAAGCACACAAACACGCACTTACATGCACTCTACTTTGCTTTCTCTCTGTCACACACACTTGGCAGAAAAAGTGCTTAACGCATAAAATAAACACAAGCAAAAAGCGTTACACAAGTATTTAAAAATTTTTTCTTTTTTGAGATAAAAAGCACAAAATTCAAATTGTTCAAATAAATTTACAAGAATTGTAATGCTGTCTGCTGCATAGTTGAAAATAAAAGCAATTAAAATTTATTTAATTAATAATAAATAATTATTATTTGCATAGTATTGTGCGGCTATACATAAAATAAAATAAAAATTTATCTCATGCAATTTTCAAACAGTTATTAATCAAAAATGTTGCAGATATTGCATAGCTTAATATATATAGAAAAATTTTGCTATTAAATAAAATTCAAAAGCTTATCAATTATTTAGCAGAAAGATTTAGATTGACAGTTTGAAAGGTAAACATCAGTTGATATGCTCTACATATATTTGATTTATGCTGCAGGCTAATAAATTTCATGTACATATAGAAAGAGAGAGAGAGAGAGCGTGAGAGAAGGCAGCAACATAGTCATAAACCGCTTAAGCCCAAGTTTACAACAACATTATTTTGGTAGCCAATTGGAAATTCCAATGCAAACACACAAACCTCACACACGCATACACACACAGAGACACAGACACAATTCACCTTTGATTATCGCGAGTGTCAATTTGTCTAAAGGTCATGAATTTGCGTTTAGCTAATTAATAGTCTACTAATAGAATTGAAACAATTTATATAATTTCTAGCCTAAGACTTTCAAAATATTCCAAATACTTAGTTAAATGACAATTTTATTTATATTAAATTGAAATTACTATTAAATGCCAATCAATTTTTTGTTTTTTTTTTCAGTTAGTTATAAATGAAATTTGAATTTTCAGGTGTCATCTGATTTATGTTAATCTAAAAACCAAAAAAATAATAAAAACAGGCAAACGGAAAACAATTACATTTTATGCGGATCGTGTCGCATTACACAAATTAATGTCATAAACCGGTTTGCAAAAGTTCAACATTTAATTAGTTGTCGCACATTTGTCGCACACATTTACCTTTTTTTTATATATATATATTTGCCATGGGCAACAATTACTTGCTAAAAATATGCATAAAACTTTGTCCGGCAGTTTTTCAACTGCACGACTCTAGTTTATATCCTGGAAAATTAATTAACATTTTTACTGCATATTTTTTTTTTTTAAATATTTCAATGCGTTTAAGCTGCTTACAATTTTTATTAATTTTTATATTTTTTTTATAAACATTAAAATTTTTTTAATAATATAATTTTTTAAATATTTTTTAATTTTTTTATTTTTGTTATTTTATATTTCATATTTTTTTTTAATACTAAAAAAAATTTTTTCAAAACTATTTTTTTTATTTTAATTTTTTTTGTATTTTTTTTACAATTTTTTTTTCCAAATTTTTTTTTTATCAAAAATATTTTTTTTTTTCAATTTCAAAATCATAATTTTTTTTATTTCAAAAATTTTTTTAATTTTTTTTTTATTTCAAAATTATAATTTTTTTATTTCAAAAAATTTTTTTAATCAAAAAAATTTGTTTTCAAATTATTTTTAAACAATTTTTTTTCTAATTATTTTTTTTTAATTAAAAACAAAATTTTTTTTTCAATTTTTTTTTTTTCAAAATTATTAGTTTTTTTTTTACAAATTTTTTTTTTAGCATTTTTTTTTTATTTCAAAATCATAATTTTTTCTTTTGAAAAAATTTTTTTTGAAATTATTTTTTTAATTTTTTTTTTCAAATTTTTTTTTTTTTAAATTTAAAATTTTTTTTTTTTTTAAAAGTAAAAAAAATTTTTTTTTTAAATTTTTTTTTCAAATTTTTTTTTATTTCAAAATTATTATTTTTTTTTTTTTTTAAATTATTAGTTTTTTATTTTAAAATTATTAGTTTTTTAAAAAAAAAAGTTTTTTTTTATTTATTATATTATATTTCTATATTGTTTATTATATTATTTATTTTCAAATATTAAAAAAAAAAAAAAATACTTTAATAATAATTTCTGCAAGTAGCTAAATAATATATTAAATACTTTCCCAACTGTCATCCAGTTATAACTTCATTTAACTAATTAAACTTCCTTCCTTTATATAACTAAAATTTTACGCTGCGAGGTATGCAAAAAAATAAATAAATAAATGAATAATAAAAATTGATAAAAAAGTATAAATTGTGCATAAACAAAAATCCAATTAAAATGTATAATAAGTTATTTAATTAAATTGATATGCATAAATCGTGCTCTATTCCCCTTTTAT